>JADRCD010178774.1:14709-32891 GCA_019843815.1 Montemys delectorum
ACACACACAGACACACACAGACAGACACACAGATAGACACAGACACAGACACACACACAGACACACACAGACACACACACACACAGACACAGACACACACACACACAGACACAGACACACACACACACAGACACACACTCACCATTGAGATGATGATTCAGTTTTCCCATCCATCCATACCTCTCCCCCCTACACACAAGCTTTTTCTCCTTCAAAATTTACACAAATGCTACATTTGTTAGAACTGACAAATCAATGTGGACACACCCTTATCACTCAAGGTCCACAGTCCACACCAGGGCTCGCTCTCAGTGTTGCATATTGTTTGCTTCAGTGATAACATATGGTCTCGATTACAGGACCACACAGAGTCACTCATCGTCTCTCTTCTGTGCTCTGTCTATTCATCCCTCCCCAACATCTCCACTTGGCAAACATGGATCCTTTTCAGTAACTGACTTTCCTCCATTTGGGAATTTATGAATATTTTAAAATGAAACTTGTTCCTGGTGGCTGCTCTCTGTTCTCTATTTTCCCCCATCAAGAGATGGTATGCATTTGAAGGGGACCAACCAGAACCAATGGCACCACTCCTCTGAGACCTGAGACAAGGAAATCTGAGCCCATTGGTTTTTTAACCACTAGAGGTGAATCCTGGTGGAACCTTTTGCAATTTCTGATACTAAAAATGAATGGTGGTATGTAGTAATAGTGAACACATGCTGCAAGATGTTTACAATTCCCTGGGGCCAGATAAGTCAATGTTCTTCCAACTTAAGCTGCAGGAGATAGTCAATTTCACAAAGAGATGCTTTCTCCATTTATGTGAGCTGCCTGTGTAAAAGAGGAAACTCTGGTCTCGGAGTGAAACCATTTGTCCATGCCTGAGGTCAGCCACAGGGACCAGATGCCACCGCCATATATACTGATACTGGCACATGGCCAAGCTGGAGACCATAGAGAGGAGCTCGAGCTGTGGTTTCATGCCTATGGGAACATCATGTCCTCTTTGTTTTCAGAGGGAGAAAAGCTCCCATTGAGGTATTTACTTTCTAGAGTGTAGGAAGGAAAATGGAGAAGGGTATCGGAAAAACGACTGCTTGTAAAAAAATATATATATTTAACTTTTTATTGATTCTTTGTGAATTTCACATCATGCACCCTGTTCCCATTCATCTCCCTGTCCCCTTCATACCTGCCCTCTGCCCTTGCAACTTCCCGCTTAAGGAAAAAAAAAAAATCCTGTGGAAGCTATGGTGTGTCACAGTGTGTTCCACAGTAGACCCTTCTGTCTACCCTTCATTACTTGCAAATGTTCCTTGCAGTGAGTCAATGGTTTGGTTCCAGGCCTCTGGCTTCTACTATACTATCAATACTGGATCCTCACTGTGACTCCTCATGGGTATCTTGTTGACCGATATCATGGAGATCCTGCAGCTTTGGATCTGTAGGACAGGTCCCTTCATTCACTCCAGCAGTTTTCAGATAGGGTAGATGTTAGAGAGGGCCAACTCAAAGCCCTGGACTCAGGCCTGGGTAATGGCTGAGCTGATCAGCCTGCCAGCTCTCCACAACCCCCCCCAAACACACACCACCAGGATGAGCCCTCCAGCACTGCTGGGGCTGTCTCACCCAGTGCTGCACCCATCAAGGGGCAAAGCCAGCTCTCCCTCTTTTCTGCTCTTAGGGAAGACTCACCAGCACCCATGCCAAAAAGGCCTGCCATGGATTGGGTTCATTGCAAGGACCTCTTGTTCCGCGGCATGAGAGTTCTGGTCAGGTGGGCAAAAAATTCCGTGAGTGACAAGAAAGTGCTGAGTCTGAGTGTATTTCTTAAGAATGGCATCAGGTTTTTACAGTCATTACAAAAGAGAAATGAAAAATCTGGCAGCTCAGCAGTTGAGGTACAACTGAGGTCACCTGAAACACACTGGGTCTAAAGCAGCAGCCATCTCCTCTGGACTGGTGCAGCACCCCCAACACCAAACACGCTCAGACCCGTATGGGCCAGGCCAGAGTCCTGGGGGGAGGGGCTGCAGGTGCGCCAGCCAGGAGGGTAGAGACTCGAATCTCAAATCTAGAATGCTGACTGCTGCACACTGTCTCTCACACACACACTTGGCTCAAGGTCCCTCCCATCTTTAGTAAAACACCCACTATACTAATCTTCTGGGCTAGTAGAGACAATTTTTTTTTTTTTTTGCTAATTCCTAGGAGTGGTTCAGCTGCAGTATGTGACTGAGAATGAGGATTCTACTTGACCTTGCCCTGGGATAAGTCCCCCATTCTGTAAGCTTCAATGCCCTACCCACAATGCCAAAGGCAATTAGTCTGGATGGGTAACATTCTTTATGAAATTCCAAGCCAGGGTTTGGCTAAGATGTTGGAACATTGGTAAAGGTCAGAGAGCAATGTCCAGTTTTGTCTAGCTATTAATAAATCATATCTTGGTGGGCACCTAGCACACCATTTCGCAAGGACATATCTGGGCTACCTCTGAGTTAGGGGATGCCATGAATATCCAGGAGGCACAAACTCCCTTTGAAGTCATAACGCCTCTTGTCCATGATTAGGCTTTCAACCTTGATATTGCAGTCTTTACTGGAGTGGGTGTAGCAAGGCCAGCTCTACTGTGCTGCCCAGGTGAGGTGCAGAGCCTGGTCTCCCAAGTACTGCAGCTGGTGAAGCACAGGGCCAGTTCTCCCACTCTCATGACCTCTGGGCCAGCTCTCCCACCTGCCATAGGTGGCAAAGGGCAAGCAAGGAGCATCTCTCTCTTGCCTGCATCACCATATGGCAGACAAGTGACATGGGAGAGGCAGCTTTTCTGTTTTGTTTTGTTTTATTATTTTTTATTAGATATTTTCTTTATTTACATTTCAAATGTTATCCCCTTTCTCCATTTCCCTCCCTCCTGGAAACACCCTATTACATCTTCCCTCCCCCTGCTTCTGTGAGGGTGTTCCTCCACCCACCTACCACTCCCACCTCCCTGCCCTTGATTCCCCTACACTGAGCCTTCATAGGACCAAGGATCTCTTCTCCCATTGATGCATGACAAGGCCATCCTTTGCTACATATGCAGCTGGAGCCATGTGTACTCCTTTGTTGATGGCTTAGTCCCTGGGAGCTCTGGGGGGTCTGATTGGATGATATTGTTGTTCTTCCTATGGGGTTGCAATCCCCTTTCAGCTCCTTCAGTCCCTTCTCTAACTCCTCTATTAGGGACCCAGAACTCAGTCCAATGGTTGGCTGTAAACATCTGCCTTTGTATTTGTAAGGGTGTGGCAGGGCCTCTCAGGAGACAGCCATATCAGGCTCCTTTCAGCATGTACTTCTTGTCATCCACAATAGTGTCTGAGTTTGGTAACTGTATATGGGATGAATCCCTAGGTGGGACAGACCCTGGATGATCTTTCCTTCAGTCTCTGCTTAGCACTTTATCTCCATATTTGCTCCTGTGAGTATTTGATTCTCCTTCTAAGAAGGACCAAGGCACCCACATTTTGGTCTTCCTTCTTATAGAGCTTCATGTAGTCTGTAAATTGTATCCTGGTTATTTTGAGCTTCTGGGCTAATATCCACTTATCAGTGAGTGCATACCATGTGTGTTTTTTTGCGATTGGGTTACCTCACTCAGGATGATATTTCTAGTTCTATCCCTTTGTCTAAGAATTTCATGAATTCATCATTTTTAATAGCTGAGTAGTACTCCATTGTGTAAATGTACCACATTTTCTGTATCTATTTCTCTGTTGAAGGACATCTAGGTTCTTTCCAGCCTCTGGCTATTATAAATAAGGCTGCTATGGACATAGTGGAGCATGTGTTCTTGTTGTATGTTGGAGCATCTTCTGGGTATATATCCAGGAGTGGTATAGTTGGATCCTCAGGTAGTACTATGTCCAATTTCCTGAAGAACCACCAAACTGATTTCCAGAGTGGTTGTACCAGCTTGCAGTCCCACCAGCAATGGAGGAGTGTTCTTCTTTCTCCACGTCCTTGCCAGCATCTGTTGTCACCTGAGTTCTTGATCTTAACCATTCTGACTGGTGTGAGGTGGAATCTCAGAGTTGTTTTGATTTGCATTTTCCTGATCACTAAGGATGTTGAACATTTCCTTAGATGCTTCCTGGCCATTTGATATTCCCCAGTTGAGAATTTTTTGTTTAGCTCTGAACCCAATTTTTAATAGAGTTAGTTGGTTCTCTAGGGTATAACTTCTTGAGTTCTTTGTATATATTGGATATTAGCCCTCTATCAGATGTAGGGTTGGTAAAGATCTTTTCCCAATTTTTTGGTTGCTGTTTTGCAATTGATAGTGTCCTTTGCCTTCCAGAAGTTTTGCAATTTTATAAGGTCTCATTTGTCAATTCTTGATCTTAGATCATAAGCCATTGGTGTTCTGTTCAGGAATTTTTTCCCCTGTGCTCATGTGTTTGAGGCTCTTCTCCACTTTCTCCACTATAAGTTTCAGTACATCTGGTTTTATGCAGAGGTCCTTGACCCACTTTGACTTGAGCCTTGTACAAGGAGATAGGAATGGATCGATTTGCATTCTTCTACATGCTAACCGCCAGTTGAGCCGGCACCATTTGTTGAAAATGCTGTCTTTTTTCCACGGGATGGTTTTAGCTCCTTTGTCAAAGATCAAGTGACCATAGGTGTGTGGGTTCATTTCTGGGTCTTCAGTTCTATTCCATAGATCCACCTGCCTGTTTCTGGGCCAATACCATGGGTTTTTTTTTTTTTTTAATCACTATTGCTCTGTAATATTGCTCTCTGCTTGAGGTCAGGGATAGTGACTTCCTCCAGAAGTTCTTTTATTGTTGAGAATAGTTTTTGCTATCCTAGGTTATTTGTTATTACAAATGAATTTGCACATTGCTCTTTCTAACTCTATGAAGAATTAATTTGGAATTTTTGGGATTGCATCAAATCTGTAGACTGCTTTCGGCAAGATGGCCATTTTTACTATATTAATTCTGCTAATCCATGAGCATGGGAGTCTGTCCATCTTCTGAGATCTTTGATTTCTTTCTTCAAAGACTTGAAGTTCTTGTCATACAGATCTTTTGCTTAGTTAGAGTCACACCAAGGTATGTAATATTACTTGTGACTATTGTGAAGGGTTTTGTTTCCCTAATTTCTTTCTCAGCCTGTTTTTCCTTTGAGTAGAGGAAGAATACTGATTTGTTTGAGTTAATTTTATATTTGGCCACTGTGCTGAAGTTGTTTATCAGCTTTTGAAGTTCTCTGGTGGAATTTTGGGGGTCACTTAAGTATACTATCATATCATCTGCAAATAGTGATATTTTGACTTCTTCCTTTCCAATTTGTATCCCTTTGACCTCCTTTTATTGTCTAATTGCCCTAGTTAGAACTTTAAGTACTGTCTTTAATAGATAGGGAGAGAGTGTGCAGCCTTGCCCAGTTCCTGATTTTAGTGACATTGCTTCAATTTCTCTCCATTCAGTTTGATGTTGTCTGTTGGTTTGCTGTATATTGCTTTTACTACCTTTAGGTATGAGCCTTGAATTCCTGATCTTTCCAAGACTTTTAACATGAAGGGATGCTAAATTTTGTGAAATGCTTTTTCAATATCTAATGAAATGATCATGTGTTTTTTTTCTTTGAGTTTGTTTATGTAGTGGATTACATTAATGGATTTCTGTACATTGAACCATCCCTGCATCCTTGGAAAGAAGCCTACTTGATGGTGGTGAATTATTGTTTTGCTGTGTTCTTGGATCTGTTTTCAAGAATTTTATTGAGTATTTTTACATCAATGTTCATAAATGAGATTGGTCTGAAGTTCTCTTTCTTTGTTTGGTCTTTGTGTGGTTTAGGTATAAGTATAATTATAGCTTCAAAGAATGAATTGGATAGTGTACCTTCTGTTCCTATTTTGTGGAATAGTTTGAAGAGTCTTGATATTAGGTCTTCTTTAAAGATCTGATAGAATTCTCCACTAAACCCATCTGATCCTGGGCTTTTTTTGGTTGGGAGACTATTAATGACTGCTCCTATTTCTTTAGGAATTATGGGACTGTTTAGATGATTTATCTGATCCTGTTTTAACTTTGGCACCTGGTATGTGTCTATAAAATTGTCCATTTCATCCAGATTTTCCAATTTAGTTTAGTATAAACTTTTGTAGTAGGATCTGATTATTTTTTGAATTCCACAGTTTCCGTTGTTATATCCCTTTTTCATTTCTGATTTTATTAATTTGGATACTGTCTCTGTACCCTCTGCTTAGTCTGGCTAAGGGTTTATCTATCTTGTTGATTTGCTCAAAGAACCAGCTCCTGGTTTTGTTGATTCTTTGCATAGTTCTTTTAGTCTCTATTTGGTTGATTTCAGCCCAAAGTTGGATTAGTTCCTGCCATCTATTCCTCTTGGGTGTATTTGCTTCTTTTTGTTCTAGAGCTTTCAGGTGTGCTATCAAGCTGCTAGTGTAAGCTCTCTCCACTTTCCTTTTGGAGGCACTTAGAGCTATGAGTTTTCTTCTTACCACTGCTTTCATTGTGTCCCATAAGTTTTGATATGATGTGTCTTCATTTTCATTAAATTCTAAAAAGTCTTTAATTTCTTTCTTTGTTTCTTCCTTGATCAAGTTATTGAGTAGAGTGTTGTTTAGTTTCCATGTGTATGTGTGTTTCTGTTGTTTTTGTTGGAATTTAAGATCAGCCTTAGTCTGTGGTGATCTGATAGGGTACATGGGATTATTTTAATCTTCTTGTATCTGTTGAAGTCTGTTTTGTGGCCAATTATATGTTCAGTTTTGGAGAAGGTACCATGAGGTGCTGAGCATAAAGTATATTCTTTTGCTTTAGGATGAAATGGTCTATAAATATCTGTTAGATTCATTTGGTTCATAACTTCTGTTAGTTTCACTATGTCTATGTTTAGTTTCTGTTTCCATGATCTGTCCATTTCTGAGAGTAGGGTGTTAAAGTCTCCCACTATTATTGTGTGGGGTGTGATGTGTGCCTTGAGCTTTAGTAAAGTTTCTTTTATAAATGTGGGTGCCCTTGCATTTGGAGCATAGATGTTCAGAATTGAGAGTTCATCTTGGTAGATTTTTCCTTTGACCAGTATGAAGTATCCTTCCTTATCTTTTTTGATAACTTTTGGTTGAAAGTTGATTTATTTGATATTAGAATGGCTACTCCAGCTTGTTTCTTGGGAACATTTGCTTGGAAAATTGTATTCCAATCTTTCACTCTGAGGTAGTGTCTGTCTTTGTCACTGAGGTGCATTTCCTGTATGCAGCAAAATATTGGGTCCTGTTTACTTATCCAGTCTGTTGGTCTATGTCTTTTTATTGGGGAATTGAGCTCATTGATGTTAAGAGATATTAAGGAAAAGTGATTGTTACTCCCTGTTTTTTTGTTGTTAGAGGTGGAATTATGTTTGTGTGCCTATCTTTTTTTTGGGGGGGGGGTTGTTGAAAGAGTACTTTCTTGCTTTTTCTAGGGTGTAGTTTCCCTCCTTGTGTTGGTGTTTTCCATTTATTATCCTTTGTACGGCTGGATTTGTGGAAAGATATTGTGTAAATTTGGTTTTGTTGTGGAATATCTTGTTTTCTCCATCTATGGTAATTGAGAGTTTTGCTGGGTATAGTACTCTGGGCTGGCATGTATGTTCTCTTAGGGTCTGTATGACAACTGCCCAGGATCTTCTAGCTTTCATAGTCTCTGTTGAGAAATCTGATGTAATTCTGATAGGCCTGCCTTTATATGTTACTTGACCCTTTTCCCTTACTGTTTTTAATATTCTTTTTCTATTTAATGCATTTGGTGTTTTGATTATTATGTGTCGGGAGGAATTTCTTTTCTGGTCCAGTCTATTTGGAGTTCTGTAGGCTTCTTGTATGTTCATGGGCATCTCTTTTTTTAGTTTAGGGAAGTTTTCTTCTATAGTTTTGTTGAAGATATTTACTGGCCCTTTAAGTTGGGAGTCTTCACTCTCTTCTATACCTGTTACCCTTAGGTTTGATCTTCTCATTGTGTCCTGGATTTCCTGGATGTTTTGGGTTAGGAGCTTTTTGCATTTTGCATTTTCTTTGACTGTTGTGTCAATGTTTTCTAAGGTATCTTCTGCCCCTGAAATTCTCTCTTCTATCTCTTGTATTTGTTTGTTTGTTTATTTATTTATTTATTCTTATGTATATGAACACATTGTAGCTGTACAGATGGCCATGAGCTATCATGTGTGTGGCTGTTGGGAATTGAACTCAGGACCTCTGCTGGCCCAGCTTGCAGCGGCGTAATTCACTGTAGCTGTCTTCAGATGCACCAGAAGAGGGCCTCAGATATCATTATGAGTGGTTGTGAGCCACCATGTGATTGCTGGGATCCAAACTCAGGACCTTTGGAAGAGCAGTCAGTGCTCTTACCAGCTGAGCCATCTCGCCGGCCATTTTGTTGGTGATGCTTGCATCTATGGCTCCTGATCTCTTTCCTAGGTTTTCTAACTCCAAGGTTGTCTCCCTTTGTGATTTCGTTATTGTTTCTATTTCCATTTTTAGATCTTGGATGATTTTCTTCATTTCCTTGGCCTGTTTGATTGTGTGTTTTTTGTTTGTTTGTTTGTTTGTTTTTGTTTTTTGGTTTTTTTTTAAGATTTATTATATATAAGTACACTGTAGCTGTCCTCAGACACACCAGAAGAGGGCATTAGATCTCATTACAGATGGTTGTGAGCCACCATGTGGTTGCTAGGAATCAAACTCAGGACCTCTGGAAGAGCAGTCAATGTTCTTAACCACTGAGCTATCTCTCCAGCCTCCTTCCTGTAATTCTTTAAGGGATTTTTTTTTGTGTTTCCTCTTTAAGGGCTTCTACCTGTTTACCTGTGTTCTTCTGTAATTATTTAAGGGAGTTATTTATAATCCTTCTTAATGTCCTCTATCATCATCATGAGAAGTGATTTTTAGATCTGAATCTTGCTTTTCTGGTGTGATAGTGTATCCAAAACTTGCTATGGTAGGAGAATTGGGTTCTGATGATGCCAAGTAACCTTAAGTTTGCCTCCTACCATCTGATTATCTCTAGTGCTCCCTGCCCTTCCTATATCTGACTGGAGCCTGTCCTTCCTGTAATCCTGAATGAGTCAGAACTCCTCAGAGTCAAGCTGTCTCTGTGATCCTGAGATTCTCGGCATGTCAGAGTTCCTGGGAGTCAAGCTGCCTCTGAGACCCTGAGATCCTGAGATCCTGGTTTGCCCATGCTCCTGGGCTCCTGGGCTCCTGTGATCCTGTGATCCTGTGATCTTGGGTGTGCTAGAGCACCTGGGAGTGGAGCCTCCTCTGGGGGCTCTGTGACTGGCTGCTGAGTTTGCGTTTGCACACAAAGTAAACCAGGGCAGACTGGAAGGAACCCAAGCCACTGATAGGGTAGGGTTCCTGAGTCCCTGGATCCTGCTGGTCCCAGTTACTCCTGGTGGTATTGGAACAGATGTTGTGTTCTACTCACCCCTGATCCTAAGATCCTGGGCATGCTAGAGTGCCTAGCAGTGTAGCTTCCTCTGGGGATTGTGGGACTGGCCACAGAGTTTGTGCCAAGGTAAACTGGCACAGACCAGAAGGAACCGAGACAGCTTTTTAAAAGAAAGATTTTGCTTTTTTATGTTTTTAAATTTATAGGTATGTGGGGCGAGGGCAGTGAGTATGGACATGGATGTGAGTGTGGGCATACACATGTGTGTGAACATGGGCATGCACATTATGTATGAACATGGGCATGCACATGTGTGTATGAGTGTGGGTATGCACATGTGTGTAGAGTGTGGCCATGCATGTGTGTGTATGAGTTTGGGTATGCACATGGGTGTGAGTGTGGGCATGTACATATGTGTGTGAGTATGCACATGTGTGTGAGTGTATGCATGCACATGTGTGTTTGAGTATGAGTATGCACAGATGTGTGAGTGTGGGCATGCACATGTATGTATGAGTGCCCACTGAAGTCAGAAAAGAGCATCAGATTTCCTGGAGATGGAGTTGTAGACAGGTATGATCTGTCTGATGTGGATGATAGGAACTGAACCTGGATCCTCTGCTCTTACAGAGGACCATTGCACTGAATGGCCCACTTTGTCCAGTGGGCCTCCTCCTCCTAAAGGTTTCACAACTGCCCATCCTACAATCTGGGAACCAGTGAGCCTGTGGGGGACATTTCACATCAAACCACAGCACACAGAATATGAATTTATTAAGCAGCGTCTTCATAGAGGTAATCAAATTAAAATGAGGTTCTTAGGGTAAGCTCTAATGCTATGCAATCACTGTCCTTATAAAAGGTGGTGAGGGTTAAGGGGCGTTTAGACAGAGATAGACCTAACACAAGGCATACACTGTATGGAGCTAAAGGCAGTGTTAGAGGCAATATAGCCACAAGGCAAACCATGCCAAACATTGCATTAGCTATGGGCGATGGCAAACTCTCCCCTACAGAGCCCTCTATGACCTCTGCTTCAGTTCTTGCCTGCAGGTTCCTGCCTTGACTTCCCTCAGTGGACTGCATGACTCAGGAAATGTCAGCCAAAAGTGATGATAGCCACAAGGCAAACAATGCCAAACTTTGCATTAGCCATGGGTGATAGCAAAGAGGCCTTAGGACAGACTCTCCCCTACAGTCCTCACTGTGACTACCCTTGCTGGCTCTTGATCTTAGATTTGCAGACTCCAGAGAAGCAAGACAAGCCTGTTGTTTAAGCTGCTCAGTATATGATATGTTGCCAAACAACCCTAGTAAACTGTTATACTTGAGGAAAAAACTGTGTGTGTGTGTGTGTGTGTGTGTGTGTGTGTGTTCGTGCACATGTGCACACACATGAGTACAGGTATTCATGGAGGCCAAAAGATGGTGTTAGGTCTCCTGAAGATAGATTTACAGGTGATTGTGAGCCATTCAATGTGGTTTTTGGGAACCGAATTTTATTCCTTTGCAAGAACAGTAAATGTTCTTACCTGCTGAGTCCTCTCCAGCCCCAACTATTACAGTTTTTTAGGGGTCTGTTTCAGGAAGGCAAAGATTTTATTTTCTTCCTGTATGTTTCCAGTACTTACAATAATGCCTGGTAAAGAATAGTTTCTATATGTTTCATCTAGTTTCTGAATGAAGGGACCCTTGGTGGGGACCGCTGTCATTTGACCAGGGGCACATAGAGGCACAGCAAATTCACCATTTACTAAGCACCCCTATGTAAATGTGATGGTGTTTGCATCTCTGGCCACAATGCAACCTAAGAGATAGATCTCATTTTTCTTTTATTATTGTGGAAATCAAGGCTTATAGAGATCAAAGAATTATTCAAGGCTGCACATCAAGTTATCCAGTAGTCTGAGGACTGTAGCTGAGGTTAGTTTGCCTCCAGAATCCCCAAGCTCATTAATATCCTGGGCAGCAATGGGAATCAGACAGGTGGCTGGGAACAGACCACCTAGGGACAGGCTCCTGCCAGCAGTGTAGCGCTTGGGCTTTGAACCAGGAGGGGATCCTGCTGGAATCCACTCATCAGGCTGTGGTATAGATATTTCCTCTGAATGGAAACAGCAATGTTTAACAAAGTTCATGGGTGAGGGTTACTTTCAGGAGCAGGGACAGCTCAATGCAGCTGCATCATGAGAAACCCCGCCTCAACACTGTGGCAACTCTCAAAAGCTGCACTGCCGAAAGTTTCTGCACAACTTGCAGGCAGCTCAACCATCTGGGCGTCTCCTCTCTGCAGCCTGTCTGCCAGAATCTTCCTCTGTAGTTGTTTTGTTGCTTCTACTACCTTGGGGTGTGTGGTGATCTGAATATGCTTGGCCCGTGGGAAGTGGTACTATTTGGAGGCGTGACCTTGTTGTAGGGGGTGGGATTTGAGGTCCAACACTTAAGCTCTGCCCCAGGTGGATCCTCCTGGCTACCTACAGAAGATAGTCTCTCCTTCTGGCTGCCTTTGGATCTAGATGTAGAACTCTCGGCTCCTCCAGCTCCAGCCAGCTTGATGCCATGGTTCCCAGCATGATAATAATGAACTGAACCTCTGAAACTGTAAGCCAGCCCCAATTAAATGTTGTCCTTTATAAGTGTTGCCTTAGTCACAGTGTCTCTTCATGGCAACAGAAACCCTAAGACAGGGAGGAGCTCTTGAGAATTTTATAACTTTTGGCTTTCCCAGACATGTGAAGTTTTGTCTACTTCACAAAATCACATGAACTTCCCACTCCTTCCCCATCGAAGGGCCCTGCCCACTGTGAGTGGTGCTGTCCTTGAATGTATTAGAAAGCAAACTAAGCAAATCAGGAGGAGCAAGCCAATAAGCAGCATTCCTCCATGGCCTCTGCTTCAGTTCCTGCCTCCAGGTTCCTGCCTTGACTTCCCTCAATGGACTGTGTGACTCAGGATACATCAGCCAAATAAATCTTTTTCTTTCCAAGTTGCCCTTGGCTGTGGCCTTTTCCCTACAACAATAGCAAGCAAACAAATACAATATTAATCAAGAAAGTCACCACAGACTTGTCCACCACCCCGTCTGTTGGAGGATTTTCTTAACTGAGGATCCTCCTTCCTAGATGACCCTAGCTTGTATCAAGTTGACAAAAGGTCGGTCAGCACAGGAAATTTCTGAGTCAGGTTACTGTGATCTCCCTTGGTTTGATGGGAAGAGTTAAACCAGCAGGTGAAGAGGAGAGAAGAGGAGAGTGAACACTTGGTGATGCCCAGATTCTGCTCTAACACTGTAGTGATTACACTGTCAGAACTCTTAGGGGAGGAGCCTGGGCCATGGCAGCCCTAACAACTAGGCACACCTGCCCCTGCTGCTGTTACCCAGGCATATATAGTGGACATAACTGTGAAACACACAAAAAAAATGAGATTTATGTATTGGAGAGAGAAACAAAGCGGTCCAGGGAGCTCCTCCCAAGTCCGTTTTCAGGTCATAAAGGAAAACTTGGGGTTAAAATAGAGGGCAAAATTGTACATGTAAGCAGTCATGGTTAAGGTGAGGTCCTGCCCATAATCATGGTCCCAGCTGGTCTCAGTTGAAAGCTGTCTGACAAGCTGTCAATCTCTTAGAGACAAGATCCCAATTGGCTCCTCCAGCTGGTACCAAGCTTCCAGGCTTTTCATTGTCCTAGAATGGGAATCCTGGGGAAATTCCAATTTCTTGGAGTTCACTGCCTCAGTAACTTGATAGTTAAAAGTTGGGGCACAAGTGTCTCTGTGGAACATTTCTGCTGGATGGTTACAGCTGTGGTTGTTTTGTTTTGATGGCCTCAGGACCACACGCACCAGCTGTACCGCAGACTCCAGCCTTTCTGCTCCAGGTTCTGAGGGTTGTGGAATAAGAAGAGGTGGTTCTGATGCAGCCAGTCAGAAAAAAAATCTCACAATGAGAAACAGACCCTGAAACTGAAGCCTTCTGGAATACACAGCCACCCAGTCTCTCGAACATCACTGGGTTGAAAGTTCCAGAATGATTTCTAGTGAATAGAACCATCAAGAATCAATCTACTGAGGCAGTGAACTCCAAGAAATTGGAATTTCCCCAGGACTTCCACTCTAGAACAGTGAAAAGGCTGGAAGCTTGGTACCAGCTGGAGGAGCCAATTGGGATCTTGTGCTTGTGCTGTCAAAGGTTTGATGTTGGGCTTGTCAGATGGTGTGCTGAATTCAGGAAGTTGTTTGTTTCACCAGCCCAGATGTGGCCCAGATGTTTACTGGCTGTCCACTATTTGTGGGGCCCTATGCTCACAAGCAAGAAAGGGGCAGCAAACCAGAGATAAGTAGAAGGGGCAAGCTGCCACCTCAGTCTACATCCATGCCTCCCTTTGTCGTCCATGCACATCAAAGGCATTCTAATGCAGGGAAACACGCAGTTTTCAAAGTCTACCTCCCTGGGTGGGTGCTTTCTTTTATGTCATGGAATAACAGGGCAAAAGGAAACCTGTGGCTTTGTATTTGCCTCCTGTGGTGAAAAGTCCTAGAGATGTGAAGTGTCATGCAGAGTCCTCTTACAGAGGATATGAGATGAAAGAAAGACTGGGCAGCAGGTGCTGGCCCCTTGTGGGACAGTGGGTGCTGAGGGTGACTAAAGATCCCTTCCCCTTCAGGGCTGACCACAGGTAAAACGGTTCTATCAAGAGCAGCGCTGCAGTGCTTCTGGAAGCCTGGAGGCTTTGGTTTCTTGTGACAAGGAAGTGCTAGGGCTGCACAGAGTCTCCATGGCAAAACTCTTACCAGCCACCTGGGAGCTGATATTTGTGGGAGCAACACCCAAGCTCTCTGTAGTTAACAAGCTTGACTCTGCTCTGCTCTCTGAACTTCCCAAAGAAACAGCCAGCTTTGGGTCTGAGACTTTGTGCTTTCTCCCTCCCCTCCCTCTGTATCTGTATGTGTAGGATTTCAGTGGTAAGTTGGGGCAAGCCTGGATCTTGGAACTTAAGAGTCCTAAACCTAAATGTAAGTCATTTTATTTATTAAAAAAAAAAAAAAAGTAACAACAAAAAAGAAAACAAAAAAACAAACCTCTTTTTTTTTTTTAATTCCATAATTTCATTCAGAATTTTGGTTTAGCCATATTGGCAACATCATCTCCCACTTTTTTTCTGTAGCCCCATCTCACTTGCAAACATGGGGGGGGGGGTCTTTGTTCCAGATCTGACTTGTGTCACTTCCCTTCACAGGGTCCCAGAGGAACATCTCAAGTCAGCTGTGCCTCCTTTGGATAGAATCGACCTCACGCCTTTACACTTGGAATCATTGCCTGTATTTGTTTGCCACTTTAGTGACTTTCGTGCCCCTGTGATGGCGTTCCAGGTGTGGCTTATGAGAGGAAGAGCTCATTTAGCTCAAGGTTTCAGTGGGCTTGGTCCACTGTGGCAGTGAGGAGGAGAGAGGAGAACTCTCACTTCATATTGACCAGGAGGCAGAGAGAGAAGGTTTGCTAGTTCGAGCTTTCTTCTTCCTGCCTTATCTTACCAGGCAGGCCCCAGTCTACTGTGATGGAGCTCCACATATCCAGGTAGGTCTTATCCTTTTAATCTTCAGTGGAAGTGCCTACACACACACACACACACACACACACACACACACACACACACACACACGCCATGTGTGCATCATTAATCTCCTATATACTTGTCAGCCTGCTAAATTGATAATCTAGATTAACTATCTCAGTACCTATAGTTCACATTATACTGGTAAGTTGTCATGTGTTATCTAAGCTCACCAACAGGTTGGTTCCTCCACTGTCCCATCTGACTTAGTGATCTTGGTCACAGAGATGCTCTTGAAATAGGATTTAGGTTGAAGAAGTGGACCAAGACCTTTCTGGGAAACCTGGGAGTCAAAACCATTGTCCATTTGGGCTCTAGAATAGGGAGTCATAGGCCATATATCATCCAACCTATGAAAAAGGTCCCTGGGACTCCCCAAGCTGAAGCTGGTTTGGGGGGTTTAGGTCTTGCATGACTATCCAAGACCCCCCTTCAAGATCCTGGTTGGTAACTATCTGGGTACTTAAGCGCTGAGTCCCGCTGTGTCTGCCCCTCCTGTAGTCTCTCACCAGGTGTTACTAATTCAGAACCTGGAAGTTCAGGAGAGTGGAAGAGCAAGGTCCAGCCTCCCCCCCCCCATCTTGCTGAAGATGCTATTGAAATCTTGTACTAGATCATCACAGCCAAAGTTGTTATGGAATTGCATTCCTCCTCCTGGGCTGAAGCTGAGAGTTACTCTGGAGTGACTCAACTCCAGAGTGAACAACTCAAGAGTGAAAACACTATAAATCTTCAAACTACAGTTCCCTTGATGCCATATGCCTCTGTATTCCTACTCTTTGTTTTCTTCATCCTCCTCTTCCTCTTCCCCTTCCTCTTCCTCTTCCTCGTTGTCGTCGTTGTCGTTGTTATCATCATCATCATCATCTTGCGTCATCTCTTGAAAAAAGGGATCTCTTTGGCTCCAAGGTCCAGGAAAGCTGAAAAAAAAAAAAAAAAAGCCCCTTCCACTTGTTAGAAAGAACACACGGCATACTGCCACGTACACCTCTGTGGTTGCTGGAAGAAGTGTGGAGAAATGTACAAAGAAAATGCTGTAAAGATCAGGAATTCAAGGCCCATACCTAAACATAGTAAAAGCAATACACGGCATACCAGTAGCCAACATCAAACTAAATGGAGAGAAACTTGAAGCAATCCCACTAAAATCAGGGACTAGGCAAGGCTGCCCACTCTCTCCCTACCTATTCAATATTGTACTTGAAGTCCTAGCCAGAGCAATTAGACAACAAAAGGAGATCAAAGGGATACAAATTGGAAAGGAAGAAGCCAAATTATCACTATTTGCTGATGATATGATAGTGTACTTAAGTGACCCCAAAAATTCCACCAGAGAACTCCTAAACCTGATAAACAACTTCAACAAAGTAGCCGGATATAAAATTAATTCAAGCAAATCAGTGGCCTTCCTCTACACAAAGGATAAACAGGCAGAGAAAGAAATTAGGGAAACAAAACCCTTCACAATAGTCACAAATAATATAAAATATCTTGGTGTGACTCTAACTAAGCAAGTGAAAGATCTGCATGACAAGAACTTCAAATTTCTGAAGAAGGAAATTGAAGATCTCAGAAGATGGAAAGATCTCCCATGCTCATGGATTGGCAGGATTAATATGGTAAAAATGGCCATCTTGTTGAAAGCAATCTACAGATTCAATGCAATCCCCATCAAAATTCCAACTTAATTCTTCACAGAGTTGGAAAGAGCAATTTGCAAATTCATCTGGAATAACAAATAACCTAGGATAGTGAAAACTATTCTCAACAATAAAAGAACCTCTGGTGGAATCAACATCCCTGACCTCAAGCTGTATGTACAACAGAGCAATTGTGATAAAAAAAAAAAAAAAAAAACACTGTAACAAAAACAAATAGTTTCTATTTGGTATTGGTACAGTGACAGGCAGGTAGATCAATGGAATAGAACTGAAGACCCAGAAATGAACCCACACCTATGGTCACTTGATCTTTGACAAAGGAGCTAAAACCATCCCGTGGAAAAAAGAGCATTTTCAACAAATGATGCTGGCTCAACTGGCGGTTAGCATGTAGAAGAATGCAAATCGATCCATTCCTATCTCCTTGTACAAAGCTCAAGTCCAAGTGGAACGAGGACCTCCACATAAAACCAGAGACACTCAAACTAATAGAAAAGAAAGTGAGGAAGAGCCTCAAGAACTGAAGCTCAAAATGGTTGTGAGCTGCCCTGGGGGCGTGGGAACATGAACCCAGTCCCTCTAGAAGAAGAGTCAGCACTCTTAGCTGCCAAGCCATCTCTCCAGCCCCCTCCCTTCCTATTTTCTTTAGTTGAAGCATGCAGATGATTTCCTCCTCTTAAATTTTTTTCTCTCAGACTTCTGCTGCAGCAATGGGAAATTAAGAACACAAAGGTGAGGCTACCGTTTTGTTCTCCACAGCCATGGGAAGAGAGATGGCACTGCTGGTGAGAGATGGTAGGGAGACTCTCCCAGAGCCCATTTCGGTTACATCTCTCCATCTGGAGGCTTTCTGAGCAAAGGTGGAGCCCTCTGGAGACAGCCTCCCTGTGCACCTTAGGAATCACATAGGATAAGGTTTCCTCCACCTTGTGGGTAAAAAGGAGGATGTTCTCTTCACTCAACAACTGCAACAACAAAAGGCTAAATACCAGTTGTGTCAATTTCTCCTAGGCTCACAAAGTGTAGTGCTCTTCTGAACATCTCTGCTGGGACACACCTCGTCCAGAAGCCTGGGTGGACGCCCCATCCTGTGCAAATCTGCCCTGTTCTGCTCAGTTTCTCCCACACTCCTAGTGACTCCCCACTTCCATAGTCTTGTGTGGTTGTCTGGAGACAACCTGCCTTGTACTTTTATAATGAAATCTGAGGAGAGGTATCAGGGTTTTCTGTCTGTGGAGGAATTTCCCCAGAAGATGTTTCAGAAAAGATGAACTTGTGAGCTGTTCTCTGTGCCCCTTTTCTCCCTGCTGTCAGATTCCTAGAACTGGACAATCATATTCTCCCAGAGACCTGGAGATAGGGGGGTGAAAGGGAGGGATAAAGATAGAGAAAGGGAGAGAGAGACAGAGTCAGACAGACACAGACAGGGACATACAAAGAGACAGGAGACAGAAAGAGACAGG
>JADRCD010178776.1:0-34358 GCA_019843815.1 Montemys delectorum
AGACAGAGAGAGAGAGAGAGAGAGACAGAGAGACAGAGAGAGACAGAGAGAGAGACAGAGAGACAGAGACAGACAGAGAGAGAGAGAGAGAGAGAGAGAGAGAGAGAGAGCGACTACATGCCTGTGCTTAGCTGGCTCTCCCTTTTCATCCAGCCTCTGAAACTGTGTCACCCATATTCAGAGTGAGATTTCTCACTGTACTTAAGCTGTGAGAAAACCTCTCACAGGTGTGCCCACAGGCTAACACAATCCAGACAATTCCTCACTGAGACTCTCTTCCTAGCTGGTTCTGGATCATATTAAGTTGACTATTAAAACTAATCCTCATGGGGCTCAGTAATTAGGCACTTTCACGGCTCTTCCAGAGGACTCGGGTTCTGTTGCCAGCACCAGCACAGGGTCACTCACCATCATGGTAACAGCAGCCCCAGGGATCTTCCTGTCTCCACCAGCCAGCCTTTCCCCCTTGGTGCTTGGATTCAAAATAAGGTCCTTCCTTATATTTGGATAGCAACCACTTATGCACTCAGCCACTTCCCTAGTCCTCGATTTCTGTTTTAAAAACTGGATATTTTGGCATGACTAGTATGCTTCTTATTTGCTCAAAAGATTTTATTTTATTTTTTTTAACAAAATGCTAGTGGTAATGCATCCGTGTCTGCAGTGATTTATAGGTTCAGATATTTGTAGGCATGATATGGGAATACATCTGCCAACTGCTTTAACTAACTTCCTCCCTTTCTCCTTTCTCCCTCCCCCCTCCCCTCCCTAAAAGTCTACACTTGGCTCCCTTCCCTCCTCTCTTCTGTCTTCTAAGATGGGATAATGTACAGGAAGACCCCCGCTAGATACTAAACAGATGGCAGCATCCTGCCTTAGATGTCTGAGTGTTTAGAACTGTGATTAAATAAATTTCCTTTCTCCATATATTACCTAGCAGGTAGCATTCTTTTAGGTCAATGAAAAGAGGACAAAAACAAAGCAGGAAGCCAGAGATGAGAAGACCTTTCGGGTCTTGAGATAGCAGAGAAAAGACAGAGGGTTAGAACTAAGCATAGTGAGGTGGGTGTTATAAGAGGAGCAATAGTGTGCTTGAGAAATCCGGAGGGAGAAGGGCCTAGTGAAGTAAGGAGCTTGGGCAACTAGAGATGGAACAGATGTGAAGAAGAGGAGAAAGGAGAAGAAGGCATTGAAAGGATAGTCAAGAGAGCCTGGAAACTGCAAGGCTATTTCAGGAATGATTAACTGATAATTGGCCAATGACGTGCAAGACAGGGCCAGTTATGCAAATCAAGCCTGGGAATTTAAAGAAGCTTTGCAGCAGTCACCAGAGCTTAGGGAATTAGAGCTTCTGACCTCCAGGACAGTGGGAAGTCCTTCTTCCTGAGCAGTGGTGATGCGCATTGAAGGATTGCTGAAGGGGAGGAGAGGAGCAGAGGGCAAAGCAGAGTGCGGTTCATTCCCTTTCCACGTCTTTTATTCTAAATTGAATTGAATCGAATGGAATGTATTAATGAGAAGATAATAGAACTGATTTATCCAGAGAACTCATTCTCACTTGTGCAGTCAAACACTGGATAAAACATGAGATGACGGTCTGTGAGCCAGTTGTAATTTCAGAAGGAAAAGCTGACATATAGTCCAGACTCAATTTATTTTTCTTCCTGAGAAATATACTTTTTGTAAAATTCCTTTTAGTTGGTTCCTCCCCTCACCCCTTTGTCCCATTCTAGGACTTTAAACCAAGAGGTATGTGGACATCATCTTTGGCCCTAGGACAATGGATGAGAAGGTGTGGTCAGCAGTCTGTATTGTTACCGCAGCAGCACACGTGCTCATTTGACACGCCAAAATTATGGAATATCAATCAAGAGACACCATCATATTTGGTATTTGGCTTGCTTTACAGGTCATTTGGATCTTCTGTCCATCTGTAAAAACAAATAATTAAGGTTAGATATTAAAAAATCATATATATCTATACTAATGTATAGATATTTACATATTGATTTGCATGATTAGATAATATAGAATAGGAGACATAAAAACATACATAATGGAGGCTACCATGTAATGGATACATTTAGGCAATTCCTAATTTAATAAATAATCTTAATACTTTTTCACAAAAGCATTTACTGAGAGCACAAACCTGTGCCTCCTCCCTTGGGAAGTTGCCATTTCTCAGGCATGGTCCAAACATAGATAGGTAGAAAGGGCAAAAATAGGGCTTAGGAGATGGCTCACTGCACTATGTGCTTATTACACAATTAGTAGGAACCTTGGTTCAGATCCCCCAAATCCACACAAAAGGATGAATGGGCATTGGCCCACCTGCATTCCCAGCACAAAGGTAGCAAAGATGAGGAATCCCTAAACTAGCTGGCTAGCTGGATTAGCCAAAATAGCAACTCTGAGTTAAATCAGAAACCTTGACTCAATACATAAGGAGGAGAGCTATAAAGAAAGACATGTCAATCTCTGGCATGCACAGACATGTACACATGTGAATCAGTACATGCATGTGCCCACATATCTGCAAAAGTGTACCCACAACACAACACACAGAGACAGATATGTAAATCTGACAGAAACTCCTGGACCTTTGCATATCAGATAAGGCTCATACTGGAAACCCAAGCTGCAGACATGTTAGAAGGGTCTGACTGTGAGTGAGTCTCTTCTGTGTGTATGCAGACAAGTGGAAGGGTTTCCATTTGACTCCAGCTAAAATAAAAAACAAAACACACAAACAGAAAAACAACAACAACAACAACAACAACAAAACCACCACTACCATCACCACCACAACAAAAAAAAATCAAAATCAAAAATGAAATAAAAACAAACAAAAAACCCACAAGGTTGTGATTTAAGTATAATTTTTACAGACTTTTCACATATCCAGAGCCCTAAATAAACGTATTCATTAATTAGCTAATTACAAAATAAACTGCTTGACTACTTTCAATGGAAAATATCACAGTAAAGTTATAGCTACTTCTCTCAAAAGCCAAGCTACTTACAATGGGTCACTTCTGTACCCAATTCACTCTGCATTTTATTACAAATCTAAAATACCTTGACAATTAATGTTTTAGGATTAAGGTTTAAAAGTAGACAACTTGTGTATAGCTGAGAACTGTCCCTACATTAGGAAAGGCTGTTATGCTTATTTGGCACGTGGGTACTCCAAAGCATGATATGTGCTCACAGGCCATGTTGTTTACATGCATTGTTCTGAGGTTACACATGTATTGTCTCATGCATTGCTCTAAGATCACACTCATGTAGGTGTGAAACCAATTACATTCACTGTTGGAATTCATACACTCTTTTTTTCCTTTTTCTTTTTTGCTTTAGAAGATATCTTGTATATATTTTTTATTTTTTTTTAAGTTTTATTGTATTATGATGGGAAAAGTTACATGATTTCAATTTATCTGAATTTGTTAACATTTAAAAACATATTTTAAGTAAATAGAGTTAAATCACATTCTTGTTTCCCTTTTGTACTCCAACTCCTCCCAGAGAACCCCCTTCAATACCTACAATATCTTTTTTGTCATATTCTTTAAAATTTATAAAATATTATAACAATAAAAATGAGTATTATAAAAGTTGTTTGATATAAAACAACAATCAATTTAAAAGTCTTATATAGCCAGGTGGTGGTGGCACATGCCTTTAACCCCAACACTTGGGAGGCAGAGGCAGGCGGATTTCTGAGTTCAAGGCCAGCCTGGTCTACAGAGTGAGTTCTAGGACAGCCAGGGCTATACAGAGAAACCCTGTCTCAAAACAAAACAAAACAAAACAAAAAAAGTCTAGTGTAGATGCTTGTCTACAGCAATACTGAAAATACATACATTTTTTTCTAAATATAAACTTTAAATACTCTAAACATATTAATTGTATATTTCAAAATAATACATCAGTATTAGTATTTTCTTAAATGAACATAAATATATAAAGTCTTTTTGTTTGTTTGTTTTGTATTTAGTAGAGCTTAAAATCTTGGCTCTTACTGTGGTATAAGTGCAAAATAAGAACAATTTTTAGACATTGGATTTCATTGTAATAAGGCTGTACTTCAATGACCCTCATATCACCAAAGGATTTTACCTCCATTGTAGCTAAGCTGAGAATTGACAGTTCTGCTGTGCCAAGAAATGAATTGTAGGCACAATTTTGGATACAGACTTCCTGCTATGGTCAAAGCTAATTGACTTGAGTGAGGGACTTTATTCTCAGCCCACAGAGAACAGGTTACATTCATATATGATGTGTGTATTAAGATGGTCTATCCATAAAGTCATTCACCAACTGTTTCAATGAACAATGAGGATGGCACAGACATTAGGTGACGGTAAGAATTTGGTTCATTGGCTGTGATAATTTGGAAAAGCATTCACCTCAAAGAAAGAGTAACTTATAAAGTCCTCTTCTTCAAACTTGATACAAGAGTTACAAATGTCAAGTAAATCATTCTGTCTCACTTTTTGTTGTTCTCTTACTAGCCCCCTCCCAATTTAATTGTCTACATTTTTTTTGGGTATATGAACACTTTTGAAATATGTAAGCTGTTCTGAAAATGATAGTATAATGTAAATACATGAAATAAACAATACTATTAATGCAGAGACTGAGATAGGAGAAGCAAGATTTCAAGACCATTATGTTGTACACAGCAAGACACTGTCACGAACAAACAAGCTGAAAGTGTATATAAATTGTACAATATTGGGCCTATTTCTCCAATTACCAAATTAGAGAGACCATTGGATGACAATCAATGAATTTCTAATTCCTCATATTTTTGGATTTTAATCGATTAGGCTATGTTGGTAATATTAATTTTTATATTAAGATATTAAGAAAAAGTAATTGTTACTCCTTGTTTTTGTTGTAAGAGGTGGAATTAGATTTGTGTGGATTTATTAAAAGATTACTTTCTTGCTTCTTCTAGGGTGTAGTTTTGCTCCTTTTGTTGATGTTTTCCATCTATTATTCTTTGTAGGGCTAGATTTGTGGAAAGATATTGTGTAAATTTTGTTTTGTCATGAATATCTTGTTTTCTCCATCTATGGTAATTGAGAGTTTTGCTGGGTATAGTAGCCTGGGCTGGCATTTGTGTTCTTGTAGGGTCTGTATGACATCTGCCCAGGATCTTCTAGCTTTCATAGTCCCTGGTGAGAAGTCTGGTGTAATTCTGATAGGCCTGCCTTTATATGTTACTTGACATTTTTCCCTTACTACTTTTAAAATTCTTTCTTTGTTTAGTGCATTTGGTGTTTTGATTATTATGTGATGGGAGGAATTTCTTTTCTGGTCCAGTCTATTTGGAGTTCTGTAGGCTTCTTGTATGTTCATGGGCATCTCTTTCTTTAGGTTAGGGAAGTTTTCTTCTATAATTTTGTTAAAAATATTTACTGGCTCATTACCTTGGGAATCTTCCCTCTCTTCTATACCTATTATCCTTAAGTTTGGTATTCTCATTGAGTCCTGGATTTCCTGGATGTTCTGGGTTAGGAGCTTTTTGCTTTTTGCATTTTCTTTGGCTGTGGTGTCAATGTTTTCTATGGTGTCTTCTGCCCCTGAGATTCTCTCTTCTACCTCTTGTATTCTGTTGGTGATGCTTGCATCTATGACTCCTGATTTCTTTCCTAGGTTTTCTATCTCCAGGGTTGTCTCTCTTTCTGATTTCCTTATTGTTTCTATTTCCGTTTTTAGTTTCTGGATGGTTTTTCTCATTTCCTTCACCTGTTTGATTGTGCTTTCCTGTAGTTCTGTAAGGGATTTTTGTGTTTCCTCTTGAAGGGCTTCTAGCTATTTACCTGTGTTCTCCTGTATTTCTTTGAGCATGCAATTTATGTCTTTTTTAAAGTCCTGTATCATCATCATGAGACGTGATTTTATATTTGAATCTTGCTTTTCTGGTGTGATGGTGTGTCCAGGACTTGCTATGGCGGGAGAATTGGGTTCTGATGATGCCAAGTAACTTTGGTTTGTGTTGTTTATTTTCTTATGCTTGCCCTGCACCATCTGGTTATCTCTAGTGCTACCTGCTCTTGTTAAATCTGACTGGAGCCTGTCGTTCCTGTGATCCTGGTGTGTCAGAACTCCTGAGAGTCAAGCTGTCTCTGTGATCCTGTGATTCTGGGATCCTGTGACCCTGGGCTTGTTAGAGCACCTGTGAGTGGAGCTTCCTCTGGGTATTGTGGGACTGGCTGTGGAGCTTGTGCCCAAGGTCTGCTCAGGGCACCAGTCCAGACAGACCGGATGGAACCTGAGCCACTGGGCTGGCAGAATTCCTGTGTGCCTGGTCCCGCTGGTCCGAGTTACTCCTGGTGTTGGGACAGATGTTGTGTCCTCCTCACCTATGATCCTGGGTGTGTTAGAGCCCCTGGGAGTGGAGCTTCCTCTGGGTGTTGTGGGACTGGGTGTGAGCATGCACTCCAGGTCTGCTCACGGCACCAGCCCAGAGAGACCGCCTGGGTTAAACACCCTTATGATCAGATTTTAGAAAATCAGGAGCCCATATCATGATGTACCTCTCTGGAAGGTCTTCTATGACCTCTCCTTTCAAAATGAATGGCATCCCTGAATTATTAAACAAAAGAGTAAGGCTACTACAATCCCCATCACTACCTTCCCGCTAGACCAGTCTGTGGTGGTTCAAGTTGTCCCCGTAGTATCTTTTCTGTTTTGATAGTCAGCTAATTTTACTTTCTTGAACTGACCCATTGTCTTTGGATGACTGTGTTCATGTGACCATGGCTGAAGAGGATATATTAGTTGCTTTTGAATTGCTGAAATAAAGCTACCAGATGATAGCCTAAAAGGAAGAGTTATTTGCTTTGGATCTTGATTTCAGCCCAGAGTGGTGGGGAAGGCATAGCAGAATAGCTCTGTTCACAGCCATGGAAATGTGTTCTAGAAGCTGTTCACATCCTGTTGAGCTAGGAGGCAAAGGACAGGGAAATGCTTTGCTGGCTTGTTTCCTGTGCTTCTGACCCATGGGATAATGCCACCTACATCCAAGTTTGGTCTTCTTACTCAGCTAATTCTTTCTGAAAACACAGATATACCCAGATATGTGTCTTATCATATCCTGGGTGATGCTAAATCTAGCCAAGTTGACACTGAAGATCAGAAATCACAGGAGAATGATTCATAACTCATCCTTGGTAACTTTCCCTTCATTCTACACCAGCAGGCTAATAGGGATCAAGCACTATATTTATGACAAGCATAAAACAGCATATTCATCCTGGAGATTGTGCCTTCTTATTGGTAACAGGATCTGAGACCAGTTTGAATACATGTGCTAAGGTAAGTCTTCTACAATGAGCCAGTTGCTATTTCCAGCCACCTATTCACTAATTTGGTCACAACTGATCTGTCAAACTACTTCCCCAACTCATTTTCCTGTGTATTAAAAATTCTCAACCTGATGATATAATATTGACTTAGAAGCTCTTCAAAGTGATCTGACTATTGTGCAAAAAGCCCCAGTTGGCATGCTTGAGAATGATCATAAACAGGCGTAGTTTCCAAATAATTACCCCAATAAAGTGGGATCTTGACTTGTTGGCTTCCCCATGGGTCTTCCTATAGTATAAAACGGGCTACCTCTTTAATTCTCCATCTGATATCTGCAATGAGTTTAAATAACCTTGATATGAAACTTTTTTTCTTAGCTTAGAGAAGTCATCCTCATTTTGAGTTTTGTCTTGCTCCATCTTAGATGAAAGGAGATGGCTCAGGATGACTCCACTGGAGAATCTAGATGTTCTTTCTGGTTTAACTAAGTCTATAACTCTAATTGTCCATTGTATGCCATTTCTCTTAAGTTGCACTTATATCCCACCACTGCCATGTACTCTACCATCCAATGTATGGATACATGTACTGCTTAGATCCTCTACAACACAGAAGTATGCAAATTGATATTTGTTTAGCTCTCACAAATTAGGTGCCATTGTGATTATCTGTATTAATTCTCCAATATCCACAACTCTGTGATTTAGATATTAGTGTTATTCTCATTTTATGGAACAGGAAACAGAAGCTCAGAGCCACTAAGCAATCTTCACAGCTACATAATGAAGATGTCTAGGGTCCAAATTAAGACCCAATTAGTTTTCAAACCATAAGGATATACTGTTTCCTTACATATTTCCAAACAGACCCTTTGAAGGTAGAAACTTAATAGTTTTCAGTAAAAAAGACCATATGTTGTCAAACACAATTTGGAGACAACATTCAAGGTAAATAGCTGGTCTAGTTCCAATTTAAAAAAAAAAAAAAACCTATTTCTTATGCCTGCTTTTCTAGGTTGGACCTACTAACATGCTATTTTTTTCTTATTAAAGAAATGATATTTCTGGGTAAGTATTTCTAAATTTGGAAATCATTTTCATGACTAAATATTTGTTTGCCTGTAGGAACCCAGGCTAGGGCTTTGCTGGCAGTGGGTGTTCAATAAAGATTAATGGATGACCATGAATGTCTGTGTGGGCATCTTGCACTTAGGATCTGCCCAGCTCTTTGAAAGCCGCACAAAAGATGTGGAAAGATGAAAATTATAGACCACCACCCCACCACAATTATGGGTTTTTGGACTGGGCTCTTCGAGTTGAAGCATTCCAAAGGCTCAGATACAGTAGTAGAATGCCATGTATGTTATTGTTGTTGTTGTTGTATTGTTTTTGTTTCTTCTCTTAAGAAACAGCAGAAGGATGCCGTGCAAAAGAGACTCCATAGCCATTTCCAAGACTAATATCAAATATGAGAGAAAATTTGCTTCTCTCATGAGCACTAAAGAAAACTAAATATTTTTTATTTGACACATTTTCTATTATTATATACATATAAAGAAGATGAGTAATAAGACACATCAGATGGTTTATTCAAACTGTCAGAAGAAGGGATGAAGCATGAGTAACTCTTCAGAACTGGAGCAGTAGAAAATGACAGCAAGCAGCCATACGTTCGTTTACTACCAAGTCATCCCTGAGAATCTTGCAGACACAAAAGCTGCTTCTCCCCATCCAAGTACATGGTGGGATATTTCTAGAAGAGAGGAAGGAGGGTAACAATCCCAACTTCCTTCATGAAAAGCCCAAATGCCCATGTGGGCCCTCAGAAAGGGGCTTTTGACAGAGTCTGGGGTCAGCCTTGGGACTCTGGAGACGATTCTGTCATTCTGGACAAGCAGCACTATAGACAAACCTAGCAGTCTTCCAGGATGTCAGGGTCCTTGCCTGAAAAGTCCAACTTTGCACCGTTCTAAGGACACATTAGTGGAGGAAAGCCCCCATGTTATTACTCTTCTCAGGTGGGGCTGGATGCATTAATATTTTGTAGAGCTTATCCCAGCAGGGTCACCAATGGATCTGATTCTCTGCACAGCTCTGGGTCTTCCTACCTGTATGAGCAAGGTGAAAACTAATTTCTCAGGGTTGATCTTGACTCTGATATTTCACATTTGCATTGATGGGTTCACTCATAAAATAAGCATCTTTAATAGGAAAGCCCTTTGTGTCCTGGACATTTGGTGAGCATTTGTTCACTTTATTGCTATTAAACAGAAACCTTTTTAATCCCCTTCCACCAAACTCTTCTTAGTAATGAAAAGGCTTTGTGGACAGAGATATCCTGGATCATGAGAGAAGATTTTGTTGCATTAGTATATTTCCTTCCATTATGGACATCACAGCTTACCATTTTCTCACTTCAGAGAAAGATCTTTGAGAAATAACCCAGAAGGTATTAGGAGGATAGGTGTTGGTATTACGATCTGGGGTGATTATTCTCCATGTTTGGTAGTAGAAAAAAAAAACCTACAGAAACCAGGTAGCTCACATGAGCAAAAATATACAGAATATATATGTTAAATGTATTGATGCACATTTATTAAAAAAAAAAAAAACCTTTATCCTAAAACAAAAGTTAAGGTTTGGAGGGATGGAAGGGTCATTCCTCATGACCAGTGGCTAGAGCCCCATCAGCAGCCAGGCTGGTAGAGAGAGAGAGAACATGATCCCCTGCACCATGGGAAGGAAGCTCAGTTCCTTAGAGTCTTGCTGATCCTTTCAGCTGCTGACCTTTCTTTCCAGGAAATCAAGGAAGGTTCCTATCTGTCTGCCCATTTGACTTCGTTTTGAATCAGAAAAGGAGGAACTTAACTGTTGGGGTGGGGCACAGCGCAGAGGGGCTGTGGGATCTTGCAGGAGGTATCTTGCTGTGGAGGGCTCCACCACACCACCAGCGTCTACGGATAGTCACCTAGGATGTACTACTTGCTTGTTATATTATTACTTGTTCTTTGTCCTGCTTCTTATTTCAGATTCTCACCCCGTTGTAATAAGTAAGTAACTGTCTCCTCAGCCATCATTCCGTATTGACAAGTAAATGTCATCCATGCTTGATTGACATCTATTGCTCCTGAATGCAGAAGTATGATTTAGAGATCAATTCTATTTATTTATTTAAAACCATTCTTATATGTCAAACGTATTTTCGGGTGGGATAACTCTCCTAATACTCACTCTGAGGGCCCTTTATTAGTATTCTAAATTCTAGTGTTTCTTCTTCCAGCTCTCCCGCTGTTAGAGGTGGCGGCTTTCCTTTGTCATAGTTTACCTATTTTCACGTCCCTAATGCATATTTGGTAAATCTGCAATGGCACCTACAGAACTCTGTGTCTTATGAAAACCAGCACTTCTGCAAATTCCGCTTGCTTTATAGTAAGACCTTCGAAGGCATTTGGACAAATGATGACTTCTCCTGCATGTTGTATTTTTAAGCAAATGCAACTTCAAGTCCAATGACATTATCTCCTGAAGGGCTCTGCAATTGGAAGCCTGTAAGTCAAATGCTCTCACCATCCTGTGGCACTTGTTAAAAGAACCAGCCCTCCTTCTTTTGGACGGTGGGCAAGTTCATTTAAATCAAGAAATGTCTTTTGGTTTTTAAATACACGTCACTGTTTTCATCTTATTTCATCTAGGAGGCTGTGGAAGCAAATGCTAAGGTTAAAAAAAAAAAAAGCACGCACATCTACTGTCTGGAAAATTGGAGAGAGCCCTCCTTATGTTAAAAGTGGCATTTTGAAAAACACCTGAAGCACTGATTGTGGATGAGCCGGGGAGAAATGTTGTCATCAAACCTCCCTCCTTTCAACCTTCACTTCCACCTCCAACAGGAGCTGTTGGCACTGGGGAAATAGATTTAGGTGTGACCCTTGAGTCCTGACTGAGAGCACTTGCACAGCTGTCTCCCCCCCCCCCCCCAGTATGACCAGCTAGGGCGCTGCCATCGTCTGGGTTAGACGAGGAAGTATTCAGGATTTCACTGTTCATCCCTTGCAGGGGGTGGGGGTGGGGGGAGAGGCCGAAAAAAAAAATCCCACATTGTCAGAGTAATGCCAAACTCTGTGTGAGTGGGATGAGCAGAGCAGATGCTGCAGAGAGATGCCAAAGCGGCTCCCCTTCCTCTGTGCCTTGGGTTCCTATAAATTGCTCCGGCGCGCGTTTGTCAGCCTCCTCTTCTCCTGGCAGGTGGTACCCAGGCAGAATTCTGCGTTCAGCCTCTCTCGTTCAGCTTTCGGCAGCGAGGCTCTCGCTGCTGCTGGCTAGCTCCTATCTCCTCCGTCCCTTAGCTTCTCCGAGCGGCGGATCCTGAGAGTCGCCACTGCTTCGCGCATCTCGGGGGGGCCGCTCGACCCCGAGCAACCGCAGCCCTCTAGGGTTTTGGGGGGTGCGCTTCTATTAGAGTTGTGGTGATTCGCAAAAGAAAAAGAAAAAAAGAAAAAAAAAGACAAGGATAGACGAACCCAGCCAGCGAAAGAAAGAAGCAAGAAGCAGGGGGGAAAAAAGGCAACTTCAGACGGAAAGTTGGTGAGAACTGGCGCAGTCTGCAAAAAAGGAAAAGTCGATCGCCGGCAGCAACGGCATAAAAGTGTGAGCTGCTCGGAGCGAGCGCAGCAGGCGGCCGCTGGCTCTACCCTCCGGGTGGCCGCTCGGGCACCCGCCGCAGCCACAGGTGCGAAGGGGCTGGCAGGAGGCGAGAGGGCGCCCTGAGCACCCCTCCCCCAGCCCCCACCCTCAGCTCGGGACTTCAGCTCAAGTCACTTGGCGCCCCAGCTCCCTCCCTAGCCGCAGCCTCAGCGGGGGGAGCAGGAGCCGGTGAAGAGCGACCGGCGCGCGCCCGCCCAGGGGAGTTGGGGTTCGAAGGGGGATTGTTTTCGGCTCTGAGAAGGTCCCCGCCCAACCTTCAAAATTTTGTCCAAAAGCAGACAAGAGGATCGGCCCGCCCTGAGCCGGCTCGTAGGCAGCAGGAGGCGCCTGATCGCCGCCGGGGCGCTGGGGGTGGTGATGGTGCTTCTGCTGGTCATCCTCATCCCGGTGCTGGTGAGCTCGGCCGGCACGTCGGCGCACTACGAGATGCTGGGCACCTGCCGCATGGTCTGCGACCCCTACGGGGGCACCAAGGCTCCCAGCACCGCCGCCACTCCGGACCGGGGCCTTATGCAGTCTCTGCCCACTTTCATCCAGGGTCCCAAAGGCGAGGCCGGCAGGCCGGGGAAGGCAGGCCCGCGTGGGCCCCCCGGAGAACCTGGACCACCGGGTCCCGTGGGGCCCCCGGGCGAGAAGGGAGAACCGGGCCGCCAAGGCTTGCCCGGCCCGCCTGGGGCGCCTGGCCTGAATGCGGCCGGGGCTATCAGCGCGGCCACCTATAGCACGGTGCCCAAGATCGCCTTTTACGCTGGTCTCAAAAGGCAGCACGAAGGCTACGAGGTGCTCAAGTTCGACGACGTGGTAACCAACCTCGGAAACCACTACGATCCCACCACGGGCAAGTTCACTTGCTCCATCCCGGGTATCTACTTCTTCACCTACCACGTCCTGATGCGCGGAGGGGACGGCACCAGCATGTGGGCTGATCTCTGCAAAAACAACCAGGTGAGCGCGGGGCAGGCAGTGGGGAGGGCGGAGAGCAAGTGCGGGAAGGTGCTGACGAGAGGGAGGAGACCCCGGAAATGGGGGTGGGAGCCCGCGGAGGAAGGGCGCGGCAACCCGGCTCTCCGGAGCTAGGGCGAGGGGGACTCTATAACTTGCAGGAGAGGCGGGGGCCATAGGCGGAGGAGGGCGCCTTGCGGCCCAAACAGGGTAGTTTTAGGGTGCCAGACCGGTGTCGGCGCGCGCAATTGTGAGCATAACCCTCGAGGGCCGAGAAATTGGGATCTTGGCCTCGGGGCCAACTCGTGGACTAAGGGAGTCTTGGAGCAGGGCGGGAATCCCTGGTCGGTGGCATCATCTGCAGTTTAGGGCTGCTTCCAGGCTTTCTCCGAGAACGTAGAAGGCTTCAGAAGCCCGAAATGGGCGTGTCAGGGCTCCAAGACTCAGAGAAGATAGATAAGCATTCCAGGGAGAAAGGAAAAGGACTCCCAAGAGTGAGTCTCGGACAGGGCCGCCCAGGGCTCAGACAGCACTATGCGCGCGTGGCCTTTGAGAGATCTTGGGCGGTGAAACTCAAGAGTCACTTTACTTACACTCCAGTTAGTTTCCAAAGGAAGAACTGCTGGGAACAGAAAAAGTTGCGTTTACACTGTAACAGTATAGCAAGCAGCTGGTATGCAAACCCAGGAACCCCCACTCTATGCTTTGGAGTGGAAAAATGAAGAAGGAGGTGGTCCGGGAAGGTGGCCCGTCACAGCTCAGCCCTTTCACCACCTACTATCTCCAGGACACCACGGTAGAGACTCTTCCTAACCCTAGCTAACCTTCTTGACCACAGCTGTCCCCCCCCCCCTTTTTTTTGGCCTTGCCTTGCCTTGGCTGCAAAATAGCCTAAAATAAGCCTGAATCAGGACCTGCTCTTCAGAGCTGGTAGGTGGTGCCACACGGGCCACTGGCCTTCAGTGCCCTGCCAGGACTACTTTGCCTTTGTTTACAGTCAAGTCAGTACAGACTCGAAGCATCTTTGATCTTGTAGCTGGGGGGGGGGGGGCGGCGAGGGGGGGAATGCACTTCTAACTACCTAAAAGTGTGATCAGACCTTCTGCACACTCCAAGTAGCAGGCACCCCGTGGTGAGGCCTTCTTGCTAGTAGCCAGCTGTGCTAGCTGAGTTCCTGAGCCCTAAACTTTACTTACTGAAGGACAAGAAGAAAGATCCCGCAATCCTGTCATCACCTTCAAGATACCTCATTTCATGCAGTCCTTTTGACTTATCAAGGGCTGGTGTGCTCTAGGCCTTCGGTCCCCTGAAAATTCAGATAATATTTAAATCCAATTTTCTACTGAGCACCTTTAGGGCTTTTCCTTCCTTCCTTCCTTCCTTCCTTCCTTCCTTCCTTCCTTCCTTCCTTCCTTCTTTTTACTCAAGACTCATTTTAGTTTCAGATATTTTTTCAGAGGTAAAAGATGAATGTCCTAACTATGATACTTTTAAAATGTATCTCCTTTTCTGCAAATCCCTCAAGAACCTCCAGGACACTAGGAATAATTTAAAAAAAATTTAGAAATTAAAAATGCAAAAAAGGAAACATGACCACCAGGAGGCACTGACAGAGTTGTTCATTACAGTTATTATGCATGAAAACAATATTAAGAGAAATAAAAATTGTCCCCTGTATGGTGGGCTAGGTAGTTGCAGGAATGTGGTTACAAAGGACATGACTCACTATACCAAAATAGACTTGCTGGGTCTGGCTGACCAAATGACTTATGAAGTGGACCCCAGCAGGCAGCTCTCAGATTCAAAAGTTAGGTCTGTAAAACACTACTATACTAAAAATACATTTTTAGAGTCACCCATTAAAATGTACAAATGGTCCCATTTTTGTCAACAATAGAGAAATGGTAATTTAAAAAATATCTGAAGATTGCAAATATAGGAAGCCCTAGGACAATAGAGTCAGATATTGGTGGTTAGATTGTAAAGTCTATGCATATACTGATGACTAGAAGAAAAGCCTTTGGAATATGAGTTTTAAAATTAAAATGTCCATTTGTTTTCTTCTTTTTAAACCATTTCATTAGGGCATAAGCTAGCTTCCTGTAACACTTGAACATTCAGGCCTGTGGGGATGAGGGAAGCAACTGGGTAAAACATCTCTAATGCTCTGCATTGGCTGCTTCTTCAAAAACTGGGTAACAGATAATTCAGAAAAACATATGAAGAGTGGTAGACAGCGTGCTTCTGAGCTCAGTGTGGCCCATCTTAGAAAGTGGTTATTGTGACATCACAGCTAAGGAGTTTTGTCTTTAGAATAAAACACTTTTGTAAAGTCTGGCTGCAGCCAGTGCCAAGTGGGAAATCCTATGGAAAAAAATCTTTTTAATTAATTTAAAAATAAATACTTTATTCCTGATTTTCAACCGCAGTCTGTATGCTCATTTATTACTGTCACATTTCCCCCTCTGAGATGACCTAATTTGTTTTTATAAAACATAAACTCAGAGATCCATGTCAGAGTGATGTTCTGTAGCGTAAGTGGATTTTGAGAAGCACCGAAATTAACAATGAGGGAAAAATGCAGTGTTTCACTCCAGGAGGGAGTAATGTCTCTGGACCACAACCATATGAGGGTCATTTTATTTATGCTTTGTGTTGAACGTAGGGTCACAGATGGAAACATCAAAGGCCAATGATTTAACCTGATGCACCACTTAACCTTTTGTTTATGGTTCCACTGGAGTACAATGAAAATCAAATTACCAGAACATCAGCGACAATTAATTCAATTAGCAAATGTTGCTGTAAATATTTTGTATAATGATAATCCCTCAATAATAAGACAATGTTAAAACTATACAGCTTATTATATTCTTACAAACATATCACTCACTATAAAGGACCACATAATCCCCATGAAATCATTAGCGTACACTAATCATATCATTTGTTGAAAGCCCATCACAGTGCATATGAAAGGGAAAAATGGAGCTCAAATAGCTTTATATAGATACAGGAAAAATTTCTAATACTCTGATACTTGTAGTTAAAAATCTGAAAAAAAATAGTTTCTGAGCATAGTTAGTATAATGTCATTACAGTAAGCCACCATAAATAAAAACTAAATTGCCAGAAAATTAGTCATATAAAATAATTAGAGATAAGCCTTTCACTTGCAAGAATTTCTTAGTTATGGTAACAATGGACATGAACTACATTGGAAAGAGTAATACTGTGGGGTTTTATATTTATTTTTTCAGAAAGAATGATGCTGTGCCATGCTAAATTAGTTCTCTCTTTAAAAGCAGAGAAATGCATACTGAAGATAAAGCCAAGAAACTATATAGTTAACACACTAAGAAAAGATATTAAAGTGAATTTAGGCAGAAGTAGGTATATTGGGCTGAGAAATGGATGCATTATACTCCCCTGACAAAATGCTGAAATCGGTGCACATTTAGGAATCTGAAAATAGCCTTCAGGGTGAGCACATTACCTTCCTCAATAGTTTGATGGCTTCGAGGAAGAATTGCTGAAGTCAGTGGGATGGATATCAGAGCTTGAAATTCCACGTCCCATTATACTCTCAGAGTGGGTGGACAGGCTACTGACATCACAACCACTGGCAGATGGTGGGTATTTAATTGGGAAAGTCCCGGACTGCTGCATAGGTTAAAGTGTTAGGAAATCGCTTTCTAAGATAAAGCTACCACACTGGTTTTATTCAACAAAGGAAAGAAGAAGTGAGAAGGATAACTTTCCAGTGTGTGGATCCACACTAATGCATTAGCAGGTTTCTCTGGCTGTGCTTTCTGGACTGAAAATGGCAACACATTTCATTTAGTTTAAAGAACAAAGGCCCACATTGTATATTTTCAAAAAGTTCCAGCTTCTAAATAAAAGACTTCAATGAGTCCTAGCTCCTGAAGTTTTCATGTAGAAAACAATGAAGATGGACAACACTCAGAAAGCATACAATAAAAATGCTGTATAAGCTCTATTCTCATTAATAATAGCTGGGAAGTACATTAGTTTGATGATAAAGCAACATATTGTTAATATAGATAATTGCTAGTTTGCATTTTAATTTTTTCACATCCATTAAAAAAATCCACATGTTCTAATAGTCAAGCCAGAATGATGATATTCTCATTGTGTAGATTTTTTTCACTAAGAATTAATAACTAGATGAAATGAGTAAATGAAAGCCTTCAGCTTCTACACACTAAAGATTAATTCCTAAAAAAATATTATGAAGTCCAAGGGCATTGTTATATCATGGTTAAAATTGATCACCTCACCAGTGGCAAACACATTTGAGTCAAAGCTTTGAATGTAATCATGCAGCATATTGGTTTCATAATATTAATGCCAGTTAGCATAGTGATAAGCAATTCCAAATCCTTTAAGCTCTTCTTGTCTTTTGCTATATGATACCCAGAAAGAAAAAAAAAATGTTAAAATACTACTCAAATTACATTCCAAGCTCAGGGTGTCAAAGATCCTGCTCCTTTTATGGCAGTTCAGCATTAATTTGAGAACATATCTTCCCATGAAAATTTAATTTGAAAACCCATCATTTACATTCTGAAAGACATATATGGAAATTCTTGACTTATGACTCATTCCTTTCTTTCTGCCTAGTGATAAAACCTAGCATATTATACCCCAAGTCATACATTATTACATAGTGCAGGTTTACAAAACCACTAAATCATTTGCTATGCTATTCAGGGAAATATCATTATAGTAGAACTGAAACAAGCCACAGAGTAGAAGATGTGTTACTGAAATAAACCACACACCAGCCTGTCTTTTGAAACATTTTCCCATGCAGGATCAAAATATGATTAAATGAGGCTGAAGCGTAGCTTGAGGAGGGATCATGGCAGAATGTCCATATGATATGATATAGTATAATATGATATGATAGAGATTTGATTGTTTGCAAATGTTGATCAACCCACTAATGAGACAAAGGCAGAATATAAGCAGATTATAGTTTGCTCCCATCCTTGAAGCCAGATACATTGACAATCACATAAAAAGGGAAGAACAATTCAACAATAGCATCCTGCAATCCTAGAAAATTGAGCAATCTCAGGTTACAAATTTAATGCCTTCTATAACTTTTTGGATCTGGTGAAACTGATTTAAATTGTTGATTTAAAGGCACATATAATTAAATGATAAAAAGACACAAAAGAGTAAAAAGTTTGGAAATACGGGAGATGCAAACAAATAAATGTAAGTGAGTCAAGCTGCTTCTGAAGTAGCCTGGATGAAAGGGGCTTTGCATGTATCAAATTTCCAAAGCTCAAAATCAAAAAGTTCTCTTCCTTTATTTTCCCTAGGTCTTTTACCACTCGAGATATCAGATTTCTAATAATTATGATGACCCATTGAAGTACACAGTTGTTTGGGATGCTGTTATTTGATTTAAATTAAAACGCAAAACAATAGTGCTATTTCCATTTCAAAATGTGACTGACTGGATGTGGAGATTCAAGAATCAGAAAAAACAGCAATCCAAAAGGAAATTAGATTGGCATGCTTTATTTACAAGGATAGAAAGGATGGCAGCAATGTCACTTATTAAAGCAACTTTTTTTTCTCTTTTCTCTTTTCGATAATATAGTTAAAGTTGTTATGGAAATTCCTTCTAAATCTATGAGACCAACAGCAACATCAGTGTGTTACATTGTATGCTATGGCTGCAAGTCTGCTATTATGTAAAAGGATTTTTTTTCTTACAAACTCTAACTCTTGTCTGTTTCACGTGTAGGTGCGAGCTAGTGCAATTGCCCAAGACGCTGATCAGAATTACGACTACGCCAGTAACAGTGTGGTCCTTCACCTGGAACCAGGAGATGAAGTCTATATCAAATTAGATGGCGGGAAAGCCCACGGAGGAAACAACAACAAATATAGCACATTCTCTGGATTTATTATTTATGCGGACTGACAATACAGAAACTGAGCTTGCTGTTCTGAGTTTGAACGCTGGATTCGTATGGCTAACGTCAGTGAATCAAGGATCCCAGGGGATGCCCATTGCAGGGCATCTCGGTTGGGTAAATGTGGGGAGATCAAATGCTACCTGACTCACATCTGTATCACTCAGACACATTATGTAAAAAAGTATTTAACGCAAGATAAGCAGATGTGTGATCCACTACCGCCAAAGCAAATATCCCTTATTGTTAGTGTCCATGTGAATGAAGTCCTATATAGACCACAAATTTTTATAGAAAAATCTAAAACACTGAATTATTTCTTCGATATCTATGATACTTTGGTGTACTGTGATCTTGCTGCTTTATTCACGTGTCAGCTTTGGTTCTTGTGAGTTTACCTGCTTATTACGGTACTTGGAGTCTATTTGTAGTGTAGGGAGGAGTCATTTTTCCCTGCAGGAGAAGGTCTAATTGAAGTAATGCTGCTTGTCCCCAAAGATATTGTTTGCCTTGTACTCTGGTTATCCTTAGAGCTAGACCTGGGAATGATTCAACTTGAAGCCTTAACCTGGAATTTTCTGGATTTGTGGGAATTCCCAAGCCTGTGATCATTTTCTATTTTTTTTTCCTTTTCATGTGGATTTTCTTTCCTCTCTCTTTTCTGGTGATAGTCTTTTAAAAAAGTAGAGATTGAAATTGTATCATAGGATTACCCTCTAAGTGTGAAAATGTATAGTTATGTATGGTATTTAGAAAAAAAAAAAACCCTGTGTGTCCATTTCATCAATAGAATACATTTAGACTCTCTTGAACAGTCAGAGAAATTTATTCTTTGGTATGAACTCAGATGGAGGCTTTTGCCTTCTTTGGAAGAAAAGATTGTTCATAACCTAAGGCACAAAAGTTTAACTTGAGCTACTGCATGCGTCACCAAGGGGACACTAAGTAAGGCCTTCAAACAGCTACGACAAATCTGTAGCCTGAGGTTATTTCAAAATTAACAGTTTCACATAGAACCCACATGACAACAAAGTGTATATATTTTATATAAATATCTGCCACACACTTATTTATATACATATATGTTAGATGAAAATATTATATATACATGGCTTCAGTCCACTAGGCACAGTGGCTGTACAGCTCAAAAAACTAATTTAAAAAGTATATATGTGTACACACAGAACCATGCACAAATTATTTGACTTATTTTAGATCAAAATATATTTTAGATGATACCAATACATAGAGTAGCAAAATAACAAAAGTGACTTCTCTTTAAGAGTTATCCAGAAAATCAAATCACAGTAGATTCCAGTGCCCCATGTCACACATGTGAGAGTTAGTTGATCCCATGGTAACTGTGCTCCATATGCAATTCATACTTTATCTGCATTCTTTGGCAGAGTACTAACAGAAGGACTTTAGGAAGCAAGCAGCTCTCTCTTACAATGTTTATGAAACATACACATTTGAGCAGTCAATTCTTTCTTTTATTTCTGTTGGATTGAAGCAGACAGTGTACTGCGAACCCATTCTCTCTAAAACACTGCGAAGAGCCATGTCTTTAGTGTAAGGGGAAGATCGAAACGCATGTGAACACGTCCTACTGACACACACTTTCCTCTCTTACATGGAAGATCTGTTTCCCCTTCAGTTACACTCTGACAAGTAGATTTCAAAACCAGAGAATTAAAACTCTGCTTGGTTTACTGGGGAAGGACATTTGCATTTTCCCTTTAAAGGAACTGGGCTGTTCTGGCTCACTCAACTTTGGTACTTTTTGTTCTAATATACAGAGAGCTTGATCAGCTATGATCAACCAAAATAGCTTTAGTTTAGCAATCCTCGACTTTTCCAAGAGTTGTGCATGGTGTTCCCAGCTAAAGGTGGTGTTTGCTGTATTTAAATGCCTTGGTCTGAGTAACTGTCATGATTTATATGATAAAAACACTTAGACCATTCATGAAGAATAGTGACTAATCGATTTGGCCCTTCTAACATGTAAGGTAACTCACCAATGAATTGCCACACTTTTAATTTCTATTTAATAGCATATACTTATCAAAGATGGATTGGAAGCAAGGGATTAGAGATTTGTCTTGGTTACCAAATCACAGAGCGAGGACTTAAAGGATTAACTTATAAACAACAGTGGACATCAATTAAGCGTTTTAACTAACATTTTGAAAAGGCTTTATTAGCACAGAACTTCATGTCTGGATCTCTTCTAAAGAGCAGTGTTTACACACAGACTGTCATTTCCAGTAGACCTGACCTTTTCTTTAGATAAATAAGCATTATTTTCTCTGTTTAGGCCTGAGGAAAAAAGAAATAAGAGGTACATGAAATAAAAGGACTATATATAAGGCGAGCATTTCTCTTTTTCTTTGCATTATAACATGAATTAATTAAATTGTGGCCTTTGTTATAATAACTGTAATGATTCATTAAACTATATTATATAATATATTTTTATTTTTATGATTGAATTTTTTATAATTCACTATTGTTATGTGTTCTTAGACAGATTCTTCAAAAACATAGCATAGGTAACAGTAAAAGTGGAAACCAGAAAGCCAAAGCCAGTGAAATTGATTTATTTATGTTTACATAAATACATGGAAAACACATAGTTAACCTTCCAAAATATTTTTACTGTTGTGAATTGGTAATTTTATTGGAGTCTCCTTTGGGAAAAAAAAAAAGTCTCAAAATTTAACTTCCCTTGTTGCAAAAGTGATTTTAAAATGCCATATTATTCATTGAGCATTAATTAAAGAACAGCAGGATAATTAGTAGGATCATCAATATTACAAGAAACATTAGATTGCTCCAGAAGGGGGCAACTTAGCTATAAACACTTTGATTTTTCTCAAGTAGTGAAGATCATAGAGTCAGGGTTGGGGAAGGCATCCAAAAGGACTCTTAGAGGATATAGCTTTAAACTATTGTTTGGAAACACACTCTTCTATATTTATTTATTAAGGAAAGACAATGGGATTAAGCTCAATAGCCTCTACCAGAGATTTATTTCCCTGTGGTAGTTATCCAGCTTCTCATAGGAGGGAAATGACCAGTCACCAGTTCTGTGTAGATTGGATTAACGTCTCCAGCAGATTTGATATCACCTACTAGTCTCTGCTCATTTTATCCTCCAGGTCTGGGTTTATGAATGGCCATCCTATTTAAAAGTCAGCCATTGCTTAGGGTTTTCTATGAGTATCTTATCAAGTGTCCTCTCAGTCAGACCTCTGAGGAGCATCTTAGGTACGATGTTGGTGAGGATGTGTGAATAGCCATGACCGCCATACTTCATCAGTCGATGCTTTGTGTGTATGTCATGTGCCACAAGAATCCGATCTTCATAGCCCTCATCCACTAGAAAACGGACCCTGTGTAAAAACATTAACTCTTTACATGACAATAGTCTCACACTTGAGATTTGGCCTTTCACCCTTGAACATAATCTACTTGTAAAGACCCTGCCTTTCACTGTGGCACTTGTACCAGGGATTGTACGTGAACACTGAGCAGGTGTTACTTCACCCTAGTATGAATGAGGTCCTCATTCTGTGCACACAGAAATTTCTTTCTTTCTTTTTTTTTAAATAAATGCCTTCTTCCTTTTTCTTTTCTTTTTTTTAAAAAAGATTTATTTATTAATTATATGTACACTGTAGCTATCTTCACACACACCAGAAGAGGGCATCAAATCTCATTACAGATGGCTGTGAGCCACCATGTGGTTGCTGGGATTTGAACTCAGGACCTTTCGAAGAACAGTCAGTGCTCTTAACTACTGAGCCATCTCTCCAGCCCCACACAGAAATTTCTACCGAGTCATATTTCTAACAGTGTCTCCTCTCTAAAATGCTTGACTTAGGCTCAATTTTTACTTGTCCCTCCACCCCCAACCCAAGTCGCTGGGTACTTGTGATTAAAATATAGAAACAAAAGGAATCTTCAGACAAGTAAAGTCAACTGATTTTCAAGTGCAGAGTGTGTGCTATGTCATTATACAGTCAATGAAAATGGTTTGGCTAAGTTCTCTGTATTCGAGCCATCTGCTCCTCTGAAGTCTATAGGAATTTTGACTTAGTAGTAGTCTCTTAACATTATGTGAAACTGACCAAAACTTTTTGGTCTATATTCCTTGTCAAAAGGCTGCTAAAATAGCAAGCTGTTCCTTTAAATCCATAGTCAGTTGACTAAAAGACAGCTTCCTGACTGTTAAAAAAAAATAATCCTCTTTGCCTAGTTAAGAACTGTAATCTGCAGCATGAGTCTCCTCATGACAGCCACCATCTGTATGTGTCTGCACTCTCGGCAGTGTCTGTCCCTGACCACTGTGGGCCTTTGATATTAGAGGTGCAACTTGCAAGTGATGGTTTTTCTTTGGGATGCTTATACACAAAATCTTGTGAGTATCAAGAATACCAAATGGATGTAGGCGGATGGATCATGCTCTTCCTCTGGGAGTTAACTATTTGAAAGATCTTCTTTTGTTTTAATAGACAGATAGAGCATTTTTTGGTATTCTCAGGCATAAGTACTATTTAATAACTACTGTGATACTCATGGGACACTATGCACAAAAATCCAAGGCATGAAAATCTGCCCTCTGAGAACCTTTAAAATAAGTTACAATTGAATACTAGACCGATTTGAAGGTCAAAGGAATGTAAGTGCCAGAAAGAAGATTTAATTTGAGTGCTTGGTAAAGAAACAGAGTTCACAGGGGCATATGGATGTCATGCCTGTTTTACAGCTGCGTGGCACCTATAACATCATTTATGCCTATTCGGCTTCTTAAAACTGGTACTGGAGTCCTTGTCTGTAGTTACTTTCAAACAAACTATATTTCAGGTATTAGTTAAGGGAGTTATATGATCATTTACTACACAAAAGGAAAAGCCTCACCGAATACTTGTGCAATGCTGAATTCGGGATAACATGAACAGAGTTGAATGTTTCAGGAAGGGTAGTGTTGGGGTGCTCTTGCTGCCTGATTGATTTTCCTGAACATTCTCAAGGTTTTACCTCTTCTCTTATTGTCTGAGAACTGTATTGCAGAGGTGGCTCAGCCAAAGAGGCAGAGCGCAAACCTAATGTACCATAGGCACTGGGCTCAAGCTCCAACACTACCTCAGAAAAAGTGGTGGACACACACAAGGCTGTGATGTATTCCCACTCCAGAGATTGACACTGGAGGAGTTGGAGCAAAGAGGGCCTATAGGCTCACCCTTGTCCTCCAGCCACTCCGGGACCACCGGGGCTATTTCGGACTTTTTTTTTTTTCAAAATAACAAAAGAAAAGCTGGGGCATTCCTCTTCAAGCTCATGATGTAGCTCAGTGGTAGAGTGGTTGCTTCTCTGAGGATTTTGATGTATCATTACTATTATGACATACGGTCAGACATATTTCTATGACATACCTTTGTTCCACATTGAAACACAATATTCTTAAGTTGGGAAGTTGTGGGAGAGAATATGATGGATAAAATTGTTGCAATTAAAAATGATAACCCTACAAAAGTGTAACACTACCCAGAAAAGGAGAAGAGAAATGTCCCAGAAATACAATCATGTGCTGACCATTGGAACGTGCCTGGACACGCTTACACCAAGGGTTCATCTCTCAGGGGATGGCATCATGCAGAAGAACGGAGTTACAAAGAAGCCAGAAGGGAGGAACCACTACAGATGAGAAGACAAAAAAAAATCACAGCAATTATAGCAATACAAATGAGTTCGTGTTTTGCAAACAAATATTAGAGAGAGACTCCAAAGTGTGAAAAGGCAGAGATATAATAAGATTTAGGAAATGGAGCCTAAGATTGAAAACAGGTGTTAGACACAGAATTTCTGGTGCTGAGAATCAGAGGTAGGCAGAAGAGTGTGTCTCTATGTTCCTGCATTTGGGAGTCTGCAAACTCCCATAGCTGACAAAGACTATGAATGAACAATGCAAAGCAAGTGCTCAACTCACAGGAAGAGTCGAGGCTGGGCACACACACAACCCCAAAGGCCATTCAGTTGTTACCATTGGCTAGGTACAGTTAACAAATGCATGGTATTGATTTAAGCATAACTAGGCAAGAAGTACATAAGCATACTTACAGCCTATACATATATTTTTATATTTATACACAGATACATTATTCAATATTTAATACACAAAGAATGCTTATATTTGGCACATTGAGAGATAACCAAAATTAAATTTTTGTTCTAGAATTAATAGCCCAAAGGAATTAAGAAGGATTAATCGGGAAGTCATCAGCCATTTTCCCACTTCCATCTCTCCCTTTACCAACCCCCCTTTCCTGTTCCAGAAGGCCTGGGAGCCTCACAGAAGGCACAGTGATGCAGAAGACCCACTCCACTGAGCTCTAGGAATTAAAAGGAGATCCAGAGTGGAAACTCTCATCTCCAAACTGAATTAAAAATATACTGAGGACATTCATCATGAAAGATTTATGGAAAATCTATTTGTAAAACAATTGTGGTGTATGTGTGTGTGTGTGTGTGTATGTGTGTGTGTGTGTGTCTGTGTGTTTGTATGTGTGTGTATGTGTGTGTGTGTCTGTGTGTGTGTGTATGTGTGTGTCTGTGTGTGTATGTGCGTGTATGTGTGTGTATGTGTGTGTGTCTGTGTGTGTGTGTATGTGTATCTCTGTGTGTGTGTCTGTATGGGTGTCTGTGTGTGTGTCTGTATGGGTGTCTGTGTGTGTGTCTATATGTGTGTGTGTCTGTGTCTGTGTGTATCTGTATGTGTGTCTCTGTGTGTGTGTGTGTATGTGTGTATGTGTCTGTGTGTGTGTGTCTGTATTTGTGTGTGTCGATGTGTGGATGTCTGTGTCTGTGTGTGTCTGTGTCTGTGTGTGTTGATGTGTGGATGTCTGTGTCTGTGTGTGTCTGTGTCTGTGTGTGTGTATGTGTGTGTGTCTGTATGTGTGTCTGTGTGTGTCTGTGTGTGTGTGTCTGTGTGTGTGTGTCTGTGTGAGTGTGTCTGTGTGAGTGTGTCTGTGTGTGTCTGTGTGTGTGTGTGTGTGTGTGTGTGTGTTTTGCTGGGATCCAAACCCAATGCTCTACAGCAGAAGCCTTGCCTAGCCATTGCTCTAGCACCTGTTTTGTTTTGAGATAACGAAATATGATGACTTATTACAAGGCAGTATTTTAAAATCCAAGTCTGTGGACAAAAAAGGTTCACCTGTGCATGTGGTACAAATTGATAGGGTCTTAGAGAAACCTGTTTGTCTGTCCTAGTGGTGTTCCTGACCACGGAAATTAAAATTATGATATAAAATCAACTATAAGAAACCACAGAGTCTGAGGAGATGGCTCAGCAGGCAAAGCATTTGCTATGTACACATGAAAATCAAAGGTTCAGATTTTCAACACCCACATAGAAAAGGTGGCCCACTTGTAATGTCAACCTTGGAAAGTGGGGTCGGAGATTTGCTGGAGCAAGCTGGCTAGTTAGATTAGGTGAATCAGCAAGCTTTGGGATCAGCAACAGACCTACTCAGTATATAAGATGCAGAGCTAGGAGGAAAGACACTCACCATTGACCTTTGGCCTCTGCATGTGCATGCATATACGTGCTTCATATGCATGCATACTACACAGACATACCCAAAGGAAACAAAAAGAGGCAAAAGAATTTGTTTGCCCAAGAACGTGTTCAAGTATCAAATACAAATAAGACAGCTTCATTGGCCAGATTGAAGGATGTAGTTTGCTTCACATTACACAACTAATGTAAAATGTTATCAGCCAGCCCTCTCTACCTAATGGCACTGAAATAGAATCACATTTTGCTGTTACTGAGATCATTGTAGGTAAATGTCGACATGTAGTGGTCTAGGAAAGCACAAGGATATTAAAGGTCACCTTCCAGAGGGAGCAGTCTTCGGGTTCTTTGACATAAACATGGGTTTGGGACAGTCCTCCAATGCCGCTGTGTACATGTCCCACGCTCATTACCTCTCTCAGTGCATGGGCATCAGTTCTCAAGCCTAGTGTTTCTTAGTCCCATTCCAATAGTTTCCTTCTCAGATCTCACACTTCTGTCCATATTATCACAGGATCTCTGTTCCCGAAATCTTAACCTTCCATTCCCCATGTTTCTGTTTCCACCTAGCCTACTCTAACACATGTACTCATTCACTATTAAAGTTTCTAGTGTAACTTTTCTGTTATGTTATTCCTAAGTGTGTACATATTTCTTCATATGCCTTACCTCCAGCTTTGACTTCTCATCTTCATTTCAACCCTTCCTCTGTTCCCTGGCTATCAACTACACCTTTCAGATAAAAGTCCCAATCCTAGGTTTCTTCATGAGTTCTCAGTGTCTCTACCCATAATGGTTCACGGAAACTATTATCAATATTAATAATATCTTTTGGTTAAACAGTCAGTAAATCATATAGTCATGCAGCCATGATTTGCAGCCTCACATAGGTCTTGGAAACAAGCATCTAACCCACAGCTATTCCTGTTCTTCCTGACCACAAGAAGACCCTGCCTCTTATCTAGTCCTCCTTCCCATGGAAACAATCATGTCTGCCTTGCAGGAAGACTGGAAACACAAAGGTATGTGGCCTCGGTTCTTGATCTTCTTATTAAGGTATTTTTCTGAGCCAACAATATTGCTTGCCTTCTGCTCTCCCAATGCAAATGGGAGATACTCTCTCAACTACCTTTCTAAGCATTCCCCAGGTTCCACTGATTTGTCTCCTTAGGAGCTTGGATCAATACTGCTTATCTTTCCAGGATTTAAGAGTAAATATTCATCTAATCTTTCCATATTAAGTACCAGACATTCATATAAAAACTGCATAGTCTATTTTATAGAAAGTCTGTATCGATCTCTGAGAATTAGCTTTCTTTCTTGGGTCCATTCTCTCTGTCTCTGCCCCTCCCAATTTCCCATCTTAGCTTCAGAAACTCCAACTTTGGAAGAAGCTTTCCTGGATCGCCTGTTGTCTTCCAGCATCGGCCCCACCTTTCTTCCCTCCACTATCCTACTGCATAGCCTTCACATGATCCACCCCTTCCTCAGCTCCTACTCTTTCCTCAAGCCTTCGACTGAGACCACACTTTCTGATTATGAGTCTCTTAATCTGAAATCCAGTGATTATCCTTCACCCTTGATCCTTCCTGATATCTCCTGCATATTGTAGGTGTTCAAGTCTTTGGTTTTAAGCCTATTTTCTCACTAAGATGCATTACATTTCCCCTGACAGTATCAGCTTGAAAACATTTTTACCTGTCCATAAGACACTGCTATTGACTCTGTCTATTCAATATTGTGATACCAAGTCTCTGTTCTCTTTCTTCTCTCAATGATCTTATGTATTCCCAAGATTTACACAATCTCATAGAAACTGATTATGTCAACACAGTGTCTTAGCCCAGCTTATTGCTCTGAACTTCATGCTCTAATGTTAGTTATTATTTTAGGAAGAGCAATACTTAAATACTCCTAAACTAAAAGTCTTCTTTGCTATTCTCAGATGTATTTCTCCTCTCAGATTTCTCATCTTGTTTTTTTTAAATCTTGAGTCTTCATGTCATCCTGTCACCAAGGCCAAACAATGTAGCCATCTTTGACTCCATCAAAGAATGAATGTGGCCATGGTTTTCCTCATTATTCATTAGACGATGTTGGGAGGTTGTGCTGTATGGTTTTCATATATGACATTTCATCATTTTAGCTATAATCACCACTTTAATGGATATGCTTAATAAAGCATTTTAAATATTAATTGTAGAAAACCTTGGCTTTAGTGTAATCAACCTGAGGAAGGAAGAGCAGATTTCACTACAGGTCAAAGGGGAAATGGGTTTTATTCTGTTCTTCTCATGGCAAACATGGGGCGTTATCTGTTTCTTGACAGCTGTCCATCTGCACTGAACTTCTAAGGCTCTTCTTAGCTTGAGCCTACTTACTATGACTCATTTTGCTCTTGAAATAATATATAGAGATTTTCTTCCTGGAACAGTTCAGATATAATTTCTCTGCCAAGGCTGCTTCAGCCTGCGTACCATTTTCCAAATCTTTGCTAATGCCCACCCAGCTATGACACTGCAAAAGGGATGGCAGAAGAGAATGTGGTGAAAGACTCAGAATACTTACCTTCGAATTCTTTTGTTATCATCAGGCATATCAATATCTGGGCTCAACTGGTAATTAAGGAGCTCCGTACCAAAGAGATCATATTCTAAATAGCAGCCAAGTTGAGCAAACTCCAGCAGCTCCTTCTTATCAAATATAGACCTAAAAGCGATAGGAGACATATTACTGTTATTAAAAGCATATTCTCCACATGTATACTGTGGAGATACACACACACACACACATATATATATATATACACTATTATAAACTATATACTATAAAATATATTATATAGCAGGTATTTACATATTAATATATATGTGTATATATATATATATATATATATATATATATATATATATATATATATATATTGAGCTTTGGGGACTGGAAAGATGACTCCATGGGTATCATACACACTTGTCGCCAAACTTGATGGCCTCAGGTTAGTCCCCCGGATGCACATGGCATAAGAAAAGAGCTGATTTGCTCAGACGCCCTCTGAACTCTGATTGCTTTCCATGGGATGAGCATGCTCACACAGACAAATGAGTGCTCACACAAATGAGTGTCATAAAAAAAACCAACAACAACAACAAAAAAAAACCCTATGAAGTGACCTTTGGTACGTTCAAGTGTAACTGATCAAGGTCAATTCCTTACCAGAAATACAGAAACCTATCTAGTCAAAATCATGTTAACCATTCTGTAGTCCTTAGGAATTCTATGCCTACACTAATTTTTCAGCTATTATCCAAGTAGAATTTTATAATGCTCCTACAGAATGGTTTGTTTTTGTAATTTTTTTTTTTTTTTTTTTTAGGATATGGTCCATCTTCTAAAAATCTTTATTAGCCTGTATTTTTTTATCCTGTAGCCCTGCTAGGAGCTATGGAAGTTATCAAAGGTATTTGGTATCTCACCAGACCAGTTAGACCAGTAATGCCAATCTGACTGAATCAGGAAGCTTTTGGTGCAAGGTGGCAGCAGGGTGATTTTCTTGAGAAATGGTTCTGAAATTAATTTTAAGGCCTATGTATGTATCATTCCAACATATTTCAAAGGGGCAATATTCATAAGACTAATCTGTTTAGGGAGTTGGGGAGAGGAATCAGTCTGTGAAATACTTGAAACAGAAGAACATGGATTCAGATGCCCAGCAACATGGACAGCTGAGATCTGCACCATACAGTAGATTTTTAACCCAGACGTGGGGTGGAGTGGGGAGGAACAAGGAGATCTCTGAGTCTCAGTGGCCAGTCTGCCTGCATGAATTGATGAAGGCCAGTTCTGGTGAAAAACCATGTCTCACAAAAGATGGAAAGCAACTGAGGAAAACCCTCAACATCAACCTCTGGTCTCCACATGGCCATATCCATACATGCATTTGCACATACATGTACACACACTCATATGACCACATACATACACCAACACACACATGCATATGTATGTATTCTTTTGTTGTTACTTTTGAAATAAAATTTATTATTCAATACTTTGCCAAATTAATCTGTATATTAAATGTTTTTTTTTTCTATTCTAGGATACAGCCATGTAAATGAACAGCAAGGAGAAAATAGAAGCAGAGAATGCAGACAAGGCAGAGTAAAAGATATCTGAAGAAATTTAGATTATAACAGCTAAGAAGGGATACATTATAGTATCCCCAAATAACTTTGTAGACATTCAATCACATGTGGAAAAATAGGAAAGAATAAATACATCCTGACAGAGTGTAGTGTGGGAAATAACTCAGGGAGAGAAACTCCATTTGACATGGCATGAAAGCCTAGAGAAAAATCCCAGAGAACAGAAGTGATTGCTTTGGGCTCAAAGTTGGCCCAGAGAGGAAATAAACATGCTCACTTTTCCTTATCTTGTAGATTCTTACACACTCTGGCAACCTCAGGATCCATGGATTGGTGCATGATTACACGCCTATGAATCTACTGCTAAGCAATCAGAAGTATTTACAGAACCTTTCTCCCAAGCAGGGGGACGACTAGTGATGGTTCCATGAGCCATGTGTGCAAGAGGTGCCTCCTTCCCTAGGTGTTTCCAGGGAGTAGAGCTGACTGCTATCATGGCACAGGCTACTCCTTTTTCTTCTTTTCACCAGCTTAACACTTAAGAGTTCACAGTATTGATTTGGGAGGGGACGTGAGTAGGGAGATTTTTTCTTTATACTTTGAAATGTGAATCATCACTGTGCTAAGTTTATTAATACTACTCCATTTCCCATCTTCTTACCATGGAGGCAAAGTCATGCTTCCAAAACTACTAAGCTAAAGGAGTATATGTTTTTCCATAGTAAACATATTCTGTTTTCCCCAAAGAACCATGATTAAAAACAAAATATACACAACTAGAATAACAGGAAAGAGAAGGAATTAAGTTTAATATTTTGTCTTTTGAGTCAAATTTGAATTGTTAATTATACAATATGGGCAAGTTACTGAATGAGGAAGCCAGATGGGTATGGGGGCAAGGATGGGTCACATTAGACTTTTGTTTCTCTTGTTAATATTTCCCCCCTTTTTCTTTTGGCCCAATGCCCTGGGACAAAGTTTTCTACGTTTTAAGTGATATATTAAGGCATATACTTAAACAACAACAATAAAAAATGCAGTAGGTTGGAACCACAGGAACATCTTTAGTCTTAGTTCCAATTGAAAGTAAAAATTTACAGTCTGGGAAGTAGCTCAAGTTGGTGGCTTGTTTGCTGAGCAAGCATGAGGATTGGGATTTGATCCCTAGAATCATATCAAAAGTCATGTGTCACAGCAGATGCTGGTAATCCAGTGCTGAGGAAGTAGATGTAGACAGATGTCTCGAGCTTGCCCTCCATCCAGCCCCAAGTTCCAGTGTGAGACATGTTTCAAAGAGCAAGGTAAACAACCCCTGAAGAATAACACCTAAGATTGGCTTCTGGCCTCCACATGCATGAGCACACATGTACAGGAATACCCAGATATGTATTCCCCAGGAGATGTGCTGTTTTATAATCTCATGTAATGTTGTCCACAACCATAGAAGTTCTTGAATTCACTGATGAACTGGAGAGGTGAAGTCAAGGAAATGTACTCATGTACTAAACTCAGTTCAAAGTGGAAGCCGTTCTCTCAGACATCACACTATGAATCTTGTCCAATTGTCATTATTTATTTACTCAATGGAAAAACCAGGTATTATATGAACTGAATGCACACATAGCATTTGTCAGTTTTAAGCCCAACATCTCATTTCTCCCCAATACCATCCTTAAACTATGTGAGGAAAATATGAGCACCAAAGGGGAGTATATAGGTAAGAATGGGAAAGCTCTGAAAAGAGAAGAAAAGATGAGCTTATAGAGAGCTCTAATTCCCAGGTAGGAGCATAATTAATATGGTAAGTATAATAGGTAATATTAACCCTTCCCAGTTACCTTAGACAAAATGAAGACACACTCAAGGGAGGAGAAGGAAAAACCTTAGTCATGCCTGTTGCTTTCTCTCTTTGCATGAGTCTCACATTGCTCTACGCTCCTTTGAAATGCTAAGGCATCTACTTTCACCAGGTAGACAAGATGGCTGTTCATGATAGATGGACCATCCATATTTGCTGCCTCCACCTCTTTCTCTACTTTGATCAATGTTAACTCTGCTATGGTTTGATTCATGGACATGCTCCCCAAATGCTCATGTGTTAGAGCTTGACCTCCAGCTTGTGGCACTATTAGCAGGTAGAAGTCGAAAGAAGACGGCAGGAGGTCTTTCAGTCACTGGGTGTCTTCTAAGCATTGTGGTGATGCCTTTGAAAGGAGTATATTGGGATGTCAGTTCCTTCTTTCCCTCTCAGCATGGCCATGAGTTGAAGATCTTTGTCTTGCCAAATGCTTCCACCATGACATTCAGTATTCACAGAGGAGTTTCAAGGAAATATATCCTTCTGAATATGGACTCTACCTCTATAGCTAAGGTCCTCCTCCTCCTCCTCTTCCTTTTCCTTCTCCTCCTCCTTCATTTTTTTTTCCTGTGACAGTATTTCACTATGTAGCTCTGCCTGTCTTGGAACTTGCGAAGTATGCCAGGCTGGCTTTGAACTCAGAGATCAGCCTGCTTCTGCTTCCCAAGTGCTAGGATTAAAAGTGTGTGCCACTACATCTGGTGGATCCAAATTCTTTATAATTTGGTTCTTTTCACATTGTTTCTGTCTGACTGTCATCATAGAATGAAGCAGAGAGAGGAAAATAAAGGGTCTAGGGACAAGATATATTCATTAGGAAAAGTTCCAGTAACTTATTTCTTCTAATTAGTTACCACCTTCTATCAGTCCATCGAGCTGTGAAGTCATAAATAGACTATGGATGAAGTTACTCTCCTGAAGACTTTATCATTTTTCAACAGTTTCAACAGATGGTGATCAAACTTAACACATGAGCCCTTTGGAGGAACATGCATATCCAAACTATAACATAGGCATTTGATATAAATATATGTAATAAGCACATGTCCATTTTACAGATCAAGAAAATAAGTCTCAGAAAAGATAATCAGCTCCGAGTGGTGTCATGAAGAAACTGAGACTGTTCAGGAGTCCCAGTCTGTCAGCCACATGAATGTTGAGAATACCCGCAACACCAGAGAAGCCCTGCTCCGTGCCATTGCCTCTTACTCTGTGGAGAAACTGGCTCACCCACCTACCGCTCCTTGTATGTCATTTTCCTGTGTGAAACTGATACTCAGTTAGAGTTAGTTGGATGATTTCCAGTTACTGGAGTTGTGTTATTGGGTTTTTGTTTGCACAAATGATTTTCTTTCACTTGGAGAAAGGGTGATGCCAAATGCCAATATGGTTCCCTGGAAAAATGGACTGTACTTGAAGTCTGTCGCGTGAGATCTCAAATCTTCCAGCCATTAGTAATCACAAAGGATAATTCATAGAATTGGAGGTCCTAACCTCAGTTGGTCCTCCTCATCCCATAGTTTATATCAATGAATAACTCTACATTCTTTTCTATGCTAACAGTCTCAAGATTTTAATTTTTTCTTATTTCTCCTGACTGTGGCTTATGAAAGAGTGTTTGGGGTTCCAACATGGCTTCATGGGTAAAGGCACTTGTCACCAAGTCTGACAACCATAGTTCAATTCAAGCAACCCACATTGTAGAAATGAGTGGCTCCCATAAATTGTCCTCTGACTTCCCTATACATACCATGGCATGAATATCTCCATACACATACATACCTACATATACAAATATCTATATGTGTCTATCTATCTATCTATCTATCTATCTATCTATCTATCTATCTATCT
>JADRCD010178777.1:0-45830 GCA_019843815.1 Montemys delectorum
TCATCATCATCATCATCATCATCATCATTGTTATTTTACAGTGTTGGGGATTGAGCCCAGGTCCTTGCATGTGCTAGGCAAGTCTGTACCACTAAACTGTGTTCTTAGCCTCCAGTATATAAATATATAAATTTATATATATTATATATATATATATATAAATTTATAAATCCTGATATGTGAGAAAGCTGTTGGAACTTTTTGGGCAACAAATTACTTTCTTAACAACTTTTTAATTTTTAATGTTTTATTTTCAGTTGATTTATTTATTTATTTTTTTTTGTTTGGTACTAGGGATTAAATTTTGAGCCTCACATGTGATGAGTGAGTATTCTGTCACTGAGCTACATCCAGAGCTTGAATATTCTGTTTATAAACTATCGACTATTTTTATCCTTTTAGTTTTAAGGGTTATAATTTATGTTTCCCTTGCTTAGCTGTTTTAATATACACACATAGGATAGTATTAAGTCATGCTGATGGCATTGGGTATCCTGCTGTAAATGGTGTTTTACTTGGAAGCTCTACTTTGTATGGACTAGTGGTTTGGCGTGGTTATGAGCTTCCCCCATGGCAAGGGGAAGTGCCTTTCTCCTGTATTCCTTTTTCACTAAGCGATTTATTGTTGTGACTGCATGTTGGATTCTCCCCACCTCAAGTTCTTGCTTATGCTGTATATGTTTTCTCATTTTATTTCTTGGATTTCATTATTTATCATGTGTGTGTGTGTGAGAGAGGGGGGAGGGAGGGAGAGAGAGAGAGAGAGAGAGAGAGAGAGAGAGAGAGAGAGAGACTGAGACTTTTGTGGTCAGAAAACAACATAGAGGGGTTGGTTCTCTCCTTCCACCATGTGGCGAGCCAGCTAAGGTCATATGTAGGCTTGGCAGCAAAGACCTTTACCCACTGAGCCAACCTGTCTGTTTTATCATCTCCAAACCACCATCTTACACAGTTACCAAGCAGTTCTCCAGGCATTAAGATACAATACACAAGCAATCCCGTGTTCTTTTCTCTTACCTTCCTCCAAAGTAGCATCTTCCAGAACTGTTACAGAAATCAAGCCCAGGGCAAGGCACCAGTGCAATCCCTGGAGTGTTTTAGATATTCCGCTTTAATTGCATTGATTGTATTTATGACTTGGAGAGAGTTGTGTGTATACAAGAGACACACATAGAGACCAACACACAGATACTAATGCAGCCCCACCATCATTTCAGTGAAGATAGACATTGTACCATCACTACTACTGTTACCATAAATACTGCTGTGCAAGTAGGATTACCTAAGTTCAGTTCTGGAGCCCCATGGAAAATCTAGTCATTGCATTGATTTTTACAGTTCCCTTTTGTTTCATGGTCAGTGAGTCTTGTCTGTGCACTAAGTAACTTTAAAAAAAAATTGAGGGGCTAGAGATTTGGCTCAGCAGTTAAGAGTTAAGAGCACTGACTGCTCTTCCAGAGGTCCTGAGTTCAATTCCCAGCAACCACACAGTAGCTCACAACCATCTGTAATGGGATCCGATGCCCTCTTCTGGTGTGTCTGAAGACAGCTATAGTGTACCCACATACATAATAAATAAATAAATAAATAAATAAATAAATAAACAAATAATGAATTTTAAAAATCTAAAACAAAGAACAAAAACAAGAACACATTGAATGGTTATACAGTTTATGGGAAAAAATTGTGATCTTGGACTTGGGTATATGAAGTTTGGAGAGACATGGACGCCCCTCTAAGAGGACTCCAGGCCCCATTCAGAGTCTTGAAGGAAGATGTAGAGACATGGACGCCCTCTAAGAGGGCTCTAGGCCCAATTCAGAGTCTTGAAGGGAAGATGTAGAGACATGGACGGCCTCTAAGAGGGCTCCAGGCCCCATTCAGAGTCTTGAAGGGAGATGTAGAGACATGGACGCCCTCTAAGAGGGCTCCAGGCCCAATTCAGAGTCTTGAAGGGAAGATGTAGAGACATGGACGGCCTCTAAGAAGGCTCCAGGCCCCATTCAGAGTCTTGAAGGAAAGATGTAGAGACATGGACGGCCTCTAAGAGGGCTCCAGGCCCCATTCAGAGTCTCGAAGGGAGATGTACTCCCTTAGTGCTGAAGCCCTGAGCCTTCATTGCTTCCATCTGATAAGGACACGCTGCTCACTATAGAGACTCACTGTGATTAGCAGTACTGGCAGTGCTTGAAATTTTAGCTAAAGGAATTTCTGATCGTTATGGTTTATGGCTGTAATCCTAACACCCAGGAAAGTACATTAATTTATACATTAAAAATCATAAGCTGGAGCTGGAGAGATGGCTCCTCGGTTAAGAGCACTGACTGCTCTTTCAGAGGTCCTGAGTTCAAATCCCAGCAACCACATGGTGACTCATAACCATCTGTAATGGGATCCGATGCCTTCTTCTAGTGTGTCTGAAGACAGCTACAGTGTACTTAAATATAGTAAGTGGGTAAATCTTTGGGCCGGAGCAAGTAGGGGTGGAGCAAGAGCTGGAGAGATGACTCTGGTTAGGAGCACTGACTGCTCTTCTGAAGGTCGTCCTGAGTTCAGATCCCAGCAACCACATGGTGGCTCACAACCATCTGTAATGAGATCTGACACCCTCCTCTGGTGTGTCGGAGGACAGCTATGTGTACTTACATATAATAAATAAATAAATCTTTGAAAAATCATAAACTCATTGCGTGTTACTCTAAGTAGCATTAGTTATAAAAAAATCTTTACTTTCTAACATAAGCACTTTCAGTGAGGAGATTCATATTTTCACAGATTTCTTTTTTAAAATTACATTTATCTATTTTTTGAACACACGTGGGAACTCAGTTACATTTATGTATTTTTTGAACACACGTGGGAACTCAGAACAACTTGAAGTGGGTCTCTTTTTCTGCATGGTTCAAGAGATCAAATTCAGGTCTTTAGGCATGGCAGCAACCACCTTTGTTTACTGAATCGTATCATTGGCTCCATGCTTTCACAACTATCTAAAAAGTCACACTGCTCTGAAGCCAGGTGGCCCCTGCTGTCTAGTGCTTTCAGTCTTACCAATAGCACATAAGGTGCAGCATCTAGAAACTTCCACTATACTTACTTAGCTAGTAAAGAAAGGGGCACAGTGTTAGGAAAATCAGTGCTCTCTCTGGCCCTCTTCAGGATCTCAGGGAGACATGAGCCTGCGGTGCCCCTGGAGAACTGCTGTCTCACGTAGCATCTGCTGTGTCACTCAGTCAGCATTACTCACTCAGTATGCCAGTCTAAGTTTCATTGGACCAATGCTTATTTCTGGAAGGTTTCTAAATCACACCTAAGGTGAGTTTTAAAACATACATTGGATTGCTGACATGTCCATGTAATAGCAGAGATGAACCCAACTTAGTAAGATGGCCACAAAATAAACATTATGACTATTTATCTGAAAGTCTAGAAAAGGCAAAAGTGTAGGACAGGAAAGCAGAACATTGATGCTGGCGCTGAGGTAAGAGGGAGACTGACTGAGTGAGGGCTACGAGGGAATTGTGGAGCACTGGAAATATTCGTCACTCTGTGCCTCTCCCACAGTCTGTTCACTCATCTTTAATCCTGTTGGAAGGCATTCAGTTGCTGGGATCTTATGCCTCAGGAGAGAGAAAGCATATCCACACCAAGACTCAAGTGTTCCTGACAGCTCCATTCACAGTGTCCCTAAACTAAAACTCTATCAGTGCCCACTAGTGAGTAAGTGAAGGGACAGACAAACCTGATAGTATCCTCAGACTAAACATGTGGCAAAATCATGGAAAACTCACAGCTGCACGCAAACGCCATTTTCATGTGTTTTCATCATTATCATGTATTTTAGAGTGATGCTTCCTCCACACAGTGAAACCAATAGCCCATTTTCCATAAGGATCAGACCAGGGTGTCATGCTCTATTACTGAGCTTTTTTTTCTTTATATTTTGAAACAGCCTAGGAAATCACCTACTCTTTAACATTAAAAGAACTTATCAAGAAGAAACAACAAACAAACAAAAGTGTGGTACACACTGGCTTTGAACTCAGCACTGGGTGTGAGTGGTGCTAGAACTGAGGGCCCTGTATGAGCTAGTCAAGTCCTCTATGACAGCCCCTGTTTTAAATGCCTCAGTTTTAACGTCTTGGATGACAGCAATAAATATAAGTTGATGTATCCTAGAGCCCCCTCTCTCCCCCTCTCTCGTTCTCTTCCCCTCTCTCTTTTCCCCCTCTCTCCCTCTCCCTTCTCCCCCTCCCACTCTCTCCCTCTCTCTCCTTCTTTCTTTTTAGATGTAGAGGATAGCACCAGACTACAGGTTTGAAAAGGGTCGAGGCACCTTTTAAAGAGCAGTGAGAAGAGAAATTAGATGAGTCTTGAGAGCTAAGGCACCAACCCTCCTGATAGGGATTCTATGGGATGGGTCCAAGGGTTGGTCTCATTTTCAGCTGCTGTAGTCTCTGGGACCTGGTTGGACAGGTTCTGCTGATGTTCTGGGCGTAAGCACTTCCTGCTTCCCACGAACAGCTAATGTGTAACTTAGCACTGAGCTGGATCAAAGCAGTTTAGCAGTAGTGAGGCTTGGGGACCTAGAGAAGCCACTCTGCCGGGATGAGGTGGAAGCGGGGGTCTGATATCAGGTGGGATGCTTTGTTTCTGGGGCAGTCTTACCCAGGGGCCAGTGTAACAGATCAACAGGACCACTGCCTTTTAAGAACGAAAATGTTCCCTCTAGTATAGTTGAAAACTTAAAGGACTATCTCAATCATCTTAACCAATGCAGATGGGAGGCCACTTTTATCAATGGCAGTGTCCCCTGTATGGAAAGATGCCTGTGGCACTTGTGTGGACAGCACAGATGCTTTAAACTGGCAAAGTCGTATGTACTGCCTTATGACCCGTATTGCTTCTGTCTCATAGACGAAAGAGCCTGTGGTTCCGACTAAGGAAGATACTTCTCTGTGTTCTGGGCTTCTACATTGCCATTCCATTTCTTGTCAAACTGTGTCCTGGGATACAGGCCAAACTGATATTCTTAAATTTCGGTAAGTCCTCTGTATCAATTTTTCTTGAATTTTACTTAGATTTTATTTTCTGGTGGTGGCGTCTGATTTTAAAAGGTATTTTTTATTTTAATTGAGATTGAGTTTACATGTAATATGTTCAGATTTTAATTGTACAGTGGGTAAAGAAATAGAGCCACCACCCAGACCCAGGGATAGAGTGAGTCTGTGACCTGGGAGGGACACGGCATGGATGGCATTACCATCCAGTATTGCATGTGGCTCCTTGGGTGGCTATATTATGTTGGAGGTGATTATCTCCCTTGAGCCAAAGTAGATAAAAAATGTTGGCAGTTAGTTGTCTGAAGCTGCCATGGTAGAGACATGTTGTCACTTACGTAATCCAGGTTCATTGAAACCATAGGAAAAACACTGTCTTTAATGACATTGCTGGGCAGTGGTGGCACACGCCTTTAATCCCAGTGCTTGGGAGGCAGAGGCAGGCGGATTTCTGAGTTCGAGGCCAGCCTGGTCTACAGAGTGAGTTCCAGGACAGCCAGGGCTACACAGAGAAACCGTGTCTCAAAAAAACAAAAAACAAACAAACAAAAAAGCCCAAAAAATAAATAAATAAAATAAAATAATGACATTAAGCCTTGTGGTTTTGTTTTTCATTGTGATTATTGGTCTTTCTTTCTTTCTTTCTTTCTTTTTTTTTTTTTTTTGGTTTTTTGGTTTTTTGAGACAGGGTTTCTCTGTATAGTCCTGGCTGTCCTGGAACTCACTCTGTAGACCAGGCTGGCCTCGAACTCAGAAATCCGCCTGCCCCTGCCTCCCAAGTGCTGGGACTAAAGGCGGGCGCCACCACCGCCTGGCTCTTTATTTCTTTTTTTTTAACCTGCTTTTTTTCTCATTAAAAAAAATTTTTTTTAACACATTTTGATGTTTTGTGGAATTGTTTGCTGTTTACAAAACCGTTTCAGGTCCTCGAGTTAGATGGACCCTGTGTGGTTCCAAAGCTGTTTGTGGAGTGAGAGGGAGGAAAAAGTCAGGAGTATTGTGCTATGAGGCAGAAGAAGAGGGTTCCTAGTGTGTTTAGTAAAAACAGCCTTTTTAGAAATACCATTTTCATACCCAAGTGAGGCACAGGAGGGTGGGGGCATTAATGGTTGCCTTGAAAATGGCCGTGGTCAGGGTTGGGATGGTGACGTGGACTCCTCACCAGATCTTTGGCATGGCTGACTTACAGAGTGAATCTGGCCCTTGTGTGTTTGTGAGCTTGAGATGCAGAAGGCTGGCTTGATGCTGGGAGACAGCAGGCAAGCTTTGGACAGGCAGAAGGGACTGGGAGGGCCCAGTCCACGTGAGAGTAGAGCCAAGGTGCAGGGGAGGTGGGAGGCATGGCTCGGGTTTCACAACTCAGTTTGAGGCTCCATAGGCTCTGGCTTTACAAATTTGGGATGTTTAGTCTGTAATAGTCTTCGTTACAGAAAGTTGGCAGATATTAACAAGGAATTTCTATTCTTTAAACTAGTAAGAGAAGCAGGAATATGTGTGTTGTATATATTAGGAGGTATTTTAGTTTTTCAAGTAGAAGGTTCTCAAATTTCTAGGAATTTACGATCTCTAAGTTTGGTAACTTGTAAGGAATAAACTTAAGAAGAAACAAAATCATACAAAAACTAAGGCAGTGTTGTTTTTCAGATTTAGTGTCCCCTAAAAGAAAGTACAGAAAAGAAGCTGGGATTGTAAACATAAAGGCACAAGGGCTGTAATTTATTGGTAGAGCCCTTAGAACTGACCCAGGTAGCCTAGGGCTGTGCTCTCTGCTGCTTGGCCCAGAGTCAAGTGCCGGCAAAGATCTGGGTTGGATTTTTTCCCCCACTAGTTTCTATGAGGTTCATTAGACACAGTGCACAGTTTTGCATGCTGGTTTTCTAAAGGGATAGTAACTATGCCACAGGCAGAGAACTTTGGGTTCTCTAGTCTAGTCACGCATCTCTAACAGGAGGCTCTGTAATGGGCTGTCCCCCAGTTTTATGCCCCCCTCCCAGCAATTTTGTCACAGAGAGGAAGTTGTAAGATGGCTACCTCTTTCAGAGGTCCTGAATTCAATTGCCAGCAACTACACGATGGCTTCCAACTATCTGTAATGGGATCCAGTGACCTCTTCTGGTATACAGTACAGGTACAGTGTACTCATGTACATAAAATAAATAAATCTTAAAAAGAAAATGATGGCTACCTCTCAGGTTGATGCTCCCCTCTAACTTCCACTGTCTACAGCTTAGCAGCAGAAGGCCCTGGTGCAGGTTTGGTTTGGGATTGTATTGATTTTGAGGTAGTAGGACTTAAACCCAGGGCCTCACATGCTGCATGAGCGCTGTGGCAGTGAACTCCTTCCCTGGGCAGTATTTCTAAAGGGATGATGGGATAAAAATCTGTCTTTGGGTTTATTTGTTTGTTTGTTTGTTTGTTTTTTAAAGTACTTGAGCTAGGGAGGTGGGTGGCTCAGTGCATAAAGTGCTTGGTGTTCAAGAATAAGGATCTAAGTTTGGATCTCCAGCACCCACATAAAAAGCTGAGTGTGGTGGCACTGGAACCCTGGTGGTACTGGGTAGTGAACACAGGCTGGTCCTGGGGCTCACCTGCTAACCAGCCTAACTGAAATGGGTAAGCTCCAGGGTTAGTGAGAGATTCTGTTTCAAAAACTAAAGTGGAGTCTGGGGATGGGGATGCACTCAGGTTACCCCAGCACGTGGAAGGAAGAGGCAGGTGGATCTCTGTAAGTAATCTGGTCTATGTAATGAATTCCAGGCCAGCCAGATAGTGAGACGTTCTCCCCACCACAAAAGTAGAAATGTGATTAAGAAAAAGATATCCTGACATCACCCTTTAGCCTCTGCTTGAGCAAGCATAGCTACACACACACACACACACACACTCTCTCTCTCTCTCCCTCTCTCTCTCTCTCTCTCTCTCTCTCTCTCTCTCTCTCTCTCACATGTGTGTAACCACAGTATAACGCACAATATACAGACACGGACACACACTCATACATACAAACTCACATAATCAAATACTCATACACACATACACACACATATGCATAGACACACATACTAATGCATACACATACTCCACTCTCTCTCACACACACACACACACACACACATTCACACACTCACACACATATACACATATGAATACACAGCATACATATACTACATATTTATACTCATCCACACCAGACATACCATACACACTCACACACACACCACACTCATACATACTCACCCATACCACACACCCACACATAGGCACATCACACTCAAACACATATAACTTACACATACACACACTACATTTACACATACCACACACCCTCACACATGCACATACATTACATACAGAGACACATACTTACACATATATACTCACACACTCATACAAACATAAACCCACAAACCCACTCACACACACATCACACTCACATCACATTCACATATCATAAACTCATACAGGTACATACCACACACCCATACATACACACAGACACACACATACTCACAGGCATGCACACTAACAGATACACCCACACTTAAACACACACATACCAGTCACATACACCACACACTCAACATACCTCACACACTCACACATGCATCCACATGTAAAGGTGGAAGGAGAGAGCCAACTCTAAAAACTTGTTTTCTTACCTTCATCCTTGTGTACTAGCACAAACATATACCACACACAATCAAGAATAAATAATATTCTTGTCACTGATGGGCATCATTTTAGGGCAGTGGTTGGCTATCCCCCATAGCCTTTCCCACAGCAACACTGGCTCGGGCCTTTCTGCCATGCTCCCACTGTGAAGCCCGCTCTCCTGGGAGGAATGGGCAAAATGGCTCAGAGCTTACTGAGTTATTTGTGACCACCTTTGTGTGTGCCTGACTCTCCTTTGGACTGGAAAGCAGTAGAGGGTTTGGGGCTGGGGTTTTACCCCGCCAGAAAGGTCTGGGCGTGTACAAGGTCTGTCCTTGTGCCTTACATATGGGGCTCAGGGCTTGTGCTCCCCATCCTGACAATCTTTAGGGCTCAAGACAGGGTTACTATAGGCACGAGTTTATAGCAAATTTATCTGAAAATAAATGTACAGTCTGATAGATAAGTTTTAGAAGAAATCTCTGATTTTAGGCATTATCATCCTTTAGATGCAGTTTCTTAGAAAGAAAGAAAAAAAGGAGTTCTTTCAAAATGAAAAGTAAACTGAAAAATACAGAATGGAATAAGTAACAATGAAAATCCCTTTGAGAACCATGGTTAATATTGTAGTTTATTGCCTGTTTTGTATATGCCTGTTCCTAGGAGCATGCTTCTTGGGTCCTGATGTTCCTTCCCACGTCTAATTCCATCTCAGTGCTGTTTGAGCGATGCCTGGCATCTGAGGTCTGAGGGGCTAGAGTGTGCTTCCAGCTGTCCCTTTGCTGTCTCAAGGGTTAAGAACATGTCTCCCAGCAAAAGGAAAGTCTTGGTTCTGTGTCAAAGGCAAGGGTGAAACTTAAACTTTCTTGGAAATGGTTTAGCTCTATTAAACCCCAGCCTCCTTCGTTCTTCCCTGAGCAGTCCCTGTTGAACCCCTCATAACTTTCATTTTTACCTCTATCTCCCATGGAAGCCTCTGGTTGACCTTATAAAGTAATTGGAATTGATAAAACCCAGATAGCCTGCCCAGCCCTGTTTGTTGGTGCCACACCTGGTACAAGGCAGTTAGTTCTGTTACTCACAAAGATAAAATGAGATGTAGCCTGATAGCAGAGATTCCCAGGCAGCCACTAATGCCCATCCAGCCTTTTACCCTTTCAGATACTTTTCCAGATCAGCTTTCATAAAAGTGCGATAAATCAAGTTGTTTTCTATTCATTTGCATATTTATTCACTGTCTCTTTACTGAATGTCTTTATGTGGAAGATCTGTTTCAAGTCATGCCCCTTGGTGTTTTTGATTGCTGATACATGGCTGCATGGCCATAATTAGAGTAAATGAAAGTCTGGAGGAGCCAGAGACCTGCAGAAACCTGTAAGCCAAGTCCTATTTACAAAGAACCTGTGAGAGGCAGTGATAAGACCTGGACCACATCTATGGAGCTTGGAATAATGAATGCTCTATGTGCAGGTCCATTTCTCTTGTGATGCCCTTGAACCACATACTCTGCTCCTAGTTTAGCTACTGTATAAATTAGTGCCTCCATTGCCTTATCTGGCATCAGTGGGAGGGAAGGCCCTTGGTCTTGTGGAGGCTTGATGCCCCAGTGTAGGGGAATCCTAGGGGTAATAAGACAGAAGTGGGTGGATGGGTGGGAGAGCACTCACATAGAAGCAAGGGGAGGGGAAACTGGGAAGGAGGATAACATTTGAAATGTAAATAAATAAAATAACCAATAAAAAGAATGAATGCCTCTACAAGCAGCATCCCACAATAATGGGGATCACAAAGGGTTGATGGCTAAGAGAGATGGAATAGCCACTTAGGAGGAGAGGGAGTCAATATGGTGAGAAAGAGTGAACTACACAGGCAATGCCATGATTGTACTCAGGAAGCTACCTCCCCCAATGCACTCCTTATCCCAATTTCCTGCTGTGTGGCATTTCTGATCATTTAGACCCACATTGGCCAGGTGGTTCCTATAACTGTAGTTCTCCGGGGCAGTGTAAACCTGGGGACTAAACATACCCTCTGTCAGGTCTGCGTAAGCACGGACATGAAGGGCAGCATTTGCTGACTGTAGGGTATTCCCTTTGTGTTCCTTTCTGTGGCCGAGTAAATCAGGAATAAAGGTGAACTGGCAGACCAGCTTCCTGAGATGACCTGGTCATATAGAGCAAAACTTCCCAGTTCCTGAATTTCCTTGGCTTGGAACTTTCTAGATTAGCTGTTAATCCTCAGAAAACACTTGGCCAGGAATTCATCCAGAATCCTAGAATTCCAGGATCTTAAAAGTGCTTCAGGTTTCTATATTGGCCTCCTTCTCTGTATGAAGTGTCAAGTATGTTAGGATACCAACTAGGAAAAACAAGTTTTCCAAACCTTTCCACCTGAGGAGGGTGGCTGTGATTCCACCTTCAGAGGCAGGACTGCTAATATGAGTGTCGAGTTACCAGTGGACACCTGACTTGGATCTTTATGGTTTTACTAAGGGAGTCATCTTATCAGCAGTGGCAGGCCACACAGCCTAGCACAGCTACCAGCAGTCTGAGTTCTCTTACTCCTTAGGGACCTCTAGTCAAGTAAAGGCAGACTCTTTTTTTAAACTTATTTATTTATTATATGTAAGTATACTGTAGCTGTCTTCAGACACACCAGAAGAGGGCACCAGATCTCATTACAGATGATTGTGAGCCATCATGTGGTTGCTGGGATTTGAACTCATGACCTTCGGAAGAGCAGTCGACACTCTTAACTGCTGAGCCATCTCTCCAGTCCCAAGGCAGACTCTTGACTATACTGCATAAAAGAATTTCAGGATGAGCCAGAGGAAAGCAAATTATGTGAGTTTATTCTAAGAATTTAGAAAGACAGTCATTGTATTAGTTATTTTTCTGTTACTATGATAAAACATTGGGACTGCTGGGCAGTGGTGGCGCACGCCGTTAATCCCAGCACTTGGGAGGCAGAGGCAGACGGATTTCTGGTCTACAGAGTGACCAGCCTGACCTACAGAGTGAGTTCTAGGACAGCCAGGTCTACACGGAGAAACCTTGTCTCAAAAAACAAAGCAACAACAACAACAAAAAAAAACAAAAACAAAAAACAAACAAAAAAATCATTGTGACCAAAAGCAATTTATGGAAGAAAGAGTTTATTTTAGCATATGGTTCCAGAGGGTAAGAGCCCATCATATTGGAGATACATAGAGGCAAGCAGCAGGCATGGCAGCAGGAGCATGTATCTGAGAGCTCACACCTCCAGCTGTAAGCACAAAGGAGAGAGAGAGCTGGAAATATGCTGACAGCCAGTGATCTAATTCCTCCAGCAAGGCTGTACCACCCTACCCCACTCTGCCACACCCATGCCCCAACACCACCACAAACTGGGAACCAAGTCTTCAGATACATGAACCCACAGTGGACATTTCTCTTTCAAGTCACCATAGTCATATAGAAAAAAGGATAGTACATAGTAATACAACACATGTGTCTAGGTTTCTCAAGAGATGCTAAGGTCAGCAGGTCAGTAAGGTAAAAGCACAGAAGCCTGATGACCCGAGTTTAATCCCCAGGGCCATAGTAGAATGAGAGAACTGACTCCCACAAGTTGTCCTCTGATTTCCACCTTCTTTCCACGGTGCATGCATGAATACCTGTACTCATACACATATGGTGCAATAATAAACTCTTAAAAAGAAGGATGCTTAAGCGTCTTTACAATGACTATGTATAATCCTGTGGTAACTTACAACAAGGTTTAAAGACTAAACAAACTTAAATACAAAAAAAAGCCTAGATGAAATTTAAAGATTAGGTGAAAATATATGAGCTGATTTACTTAAAGAATTCACCCTGTGAATGAAATTGTAAAGTGGCCTTATAATGTGCATTGTTTATTTAAGGATGAGAAGGAGTGCTGATAATCTTACAGATATTTATGTCCTAAGTAAGCACAGCTCATTTGCTGTTTTTAACAGGCCTATCGGAGATGGCTTCAGGAAATTCAGGAAGACACATATCTCTGTAGGCAGTTTTGGCTCTACCAGTTATGTTAAAGTTTAACACACACACACACACACACACACACACGCACGCACGCACGCACGCACGCACGCACGCACGCACGCACGCACCCCAGTCAGCCACAAAGGCAAACTGGATGCCAGTCAAAGGCTTGTCTGCTTCTCTTCCTCCTTAAATCCTTTCATTTTTTTCCTTTTTATGACCTATTTTATCATCACCTGCAAATGAGGCTACTGCTTTCAGGTTTCAAAAGTGTGTGGTCACCATTGTGTGGCTGACTCGGCCGCAGCTGCGGTGTGAGGCGCGTGTTTGGGCCTTCGCCGTCTCCGCACCCGCACCGCAGCGGCCGGCCGCCAGCTAGCCTCCGGGAGAACACCCGCCACGGCCATGCCGCGCGTCTACATAGGACGCCTGAGCTACAACGTCCGCGAGAAGGACATCCAGCGCTTTTTCAGCGGCTACGGCCGCCTCCTGGAAATCGACCTCAAAAATGGGTACGGCTTTGTGGAGTTCGAGGACTCCCGGGATGCGGACGACGCCGTTTACGAGCTGAACAGCAAGGAGCTGTGCGGCAAGCGCGTGATCATAGAGCACGCCCGGGGCCCGCGCCGCAACTGCGATCGCTACAGCTACGGAAGCCGCAGTGGTGGAGGTGAATACAGCAGTCGGAGAACTTCTGGCAGAGACAAATATGGACCACCTGTTCGTATTGTAGAAAATCTGTCTAGTCGTTGCAGTTGGCAAGACTTAAAGGATTTCATGCGGCAAGCGGGAGAAGTGACTTATGCTGATGCTCACAAAGAACGGACAAATGAGGGTGTAATTGAATTTAGATCCTACTCTGACATGAAACGTGCTTTGGATAAACTGGATGGCACAGAAATAAATGGCAGAAATATTAGGCTTATTGAAGATAAGCCACGAACAAGCCATAGGCGCTCTTACTCTGGAAGTAGATCCAGATCTCGGTCTAGAAGAAGATCTCGGAGTAGGAGTCGAAGAAGCAGCCGCAGCAGATCTCGAAGTATCTCAAAAAGTCCCGGTCTAGGTCTTGGAGCAAAGGTCGATCCCGATCCCACTCAAAAGGCAGGAAATCCAGATCAAAGAGCAAATCTAAGCCTAAGTCTGATGGGGTTCCCATTCACACTCAAGAAGCAGATCTAAGGATAAGTATGGGAAGTCACGAAGTAGGTCACATTCTCGGTCCCCCAAAGAAAATGGAAAAGGAGATATAAAGTCAAAGTCCAGATCCCGGAGCCAGTCTCGATCCCATTCGCCTCTGCCTGCTCCACCCTCAAAGACTCGCTCCGTATCCCCTCCGCCAAAAAGAGCTTCAAGGTCCCGTTCTAGATCTCGTTCAAGGTCCAGATCAAGTTCCAGAGATTAACCCTGAACTCTACGTTCTTTGCACACTATAACGGAACACTTTCCTACTTGCTTAGGCAGTTACTTTTCCGAGTTTGTACTCGGCCTCTTCTTCAAGAGGATTTCCTGAAAAGGGAACACAGGAATTTGATTTGTGGCCAAATTTAATGAGGAAAAGATGAGGTTCTAAAATGGTGGTATGAAGCCCTCTCCCTTCTTTGTAGAATTAAGATAATTTTGATTTTGTAGCCTTTGAGCTAAAATAACTTTTGTAAAGATTAAGCTCACTTAGATTTTTTTTTTTAAAGTACCGCAGCAGGATCTGCTGCGGGGTTCTGTTGTTTTGTTTTGCTTATTTTTAAATTAACTGTTCAGCTTTGGATACTGCAGGCTTTAGAGGGAGAACACAAATTTTCAATTATGTTGGCTTTTTATAAAGCTTGAGTTATGTAAGATTTAAATAAAAGTTTGCTACCAAAAAAAAGTGTGTGGTAAGGTTATAGAGGGAAGCGTGGAATTCGCATCGACAGCACAGGAAGTAGACTTCTTTCTGGTCAGAGCCTTCAGATCCCACTGTTACCTTAGCTCTCTGATGGGTGGCTATAGCAAGAAAAGACCTGGCATTTCTGTCTTCCTTTCTGTGCCACCACCGCCCTCAGGTCAGGTTCTGTTCAGCCCTCATACAGAACTACTGATCCTCTGTGGAGCTGATCTCCTGACCCTGTGGATCTTCCAGCAACTCTAGTACCAATAACACCTGCTTCTCCCGTTGTTCAGGGAGTAGCCAGTGCTAGCTCCTTTCTGCTTGTAAGCTGGGGCCCCATTGTATTCTGGAGCCTTGCTTCTATTCTTTGCTTGGTCTCATTTTTATATTCCAGAGGACTCCCAAGTTTCCAGTAACACTGATGTCAGGATAAAATCTGAATGCTTTCATATGACTGTGCCCATTGCTCTGACAGGTCTACAGGCTGGGTGACTTAAACAAAAATGCTCTCACAGTCCTAGAGGCTGAAAGTCTAAGATCTAAGTGCTGGTAGCTTCTGGGGCACCTGGATAGAGTTCATCCTTTCTTCCTCTTCTCTCTTGCCTCCCTTCCTTCTGTACTAGGGATGGAACTCCAGGGCCTAGTGCCTAGTGCGCAAGCACTCCACCATCTCCTGCGTATTTCATCAGCTGGCAGTGGCCCCACAGTCTTTGATATGTCTCGGCTTGTAGAATCCTCACTTCCATCTACTCACAATCTTCACGTGGTCTATTTAGAAGTATGCTAGTCATAGTGGGCTAGAGGTTACTCTGGTAACCTCATTTAAGATTTGTTACTCTGAAGAAACCTGGTTTTTAAGTGATGTTACCATCTTGAGTTCTAGGATTTGGGGGGAGGATATAATTCAACATGTAACAGAAACTTAAGAGGAGCTTAAAAACTTCATCTTGCTTTTTGAGGAGAATGTGTATTAGGAAGGTGGTGATTAGAATTGTAGTCCTGGGGAGAATTCCTCTCTCATGAAGGCCTGGGGGAGATGCTCAGAGGAGTTTCTGTAGAAGGAGCGTGTGTATCCCTGTGTCTTCATGAGTCAGGTGGTTCATTTATTCAGAAAGTGTTCATTGAGGCCAAGTGACATTGAAGGATGTGAGTTAGCTCTACTATACGATGTATGAAGTTAGTTTTGAAACTCACATTCTTCACAAACAGCAACAACAACAAAAAAGCTGGATTCCATCTAGAGAGCATGGTCACCCAGAAGTCAGGACCATGCTGCTCTTCGTCACTCTCCCCATGGTGAGGATAAATTACATCTTGGGGCTTATGCTTTGCTGGTATATTCAATTTAAAATTTTCATTTTCCCATTAAGTTTTTCTCCAAAAGTTGTTTGCCATAGCAATAAAGCACAGTGTTATATAAGGAAAAAATTACCACTCTCTGCGCACTCACCCTTGGCATGTGTCTTCTGCGTTCCCTTTTCCAGTCACACATGGTATGGTTACCAGTGTTGATGCCCTTTGCTTATGTTCGCAGTGACAGTGGGGCAGGGTCCTTCTTCGTTACCCGTCCTGCGTGTTTCCCGTTCTGATGTTTCCATGATCTCCTGTTGTTTAGCATACCAACTACACACCATTTATCTAGTTATGGCCCTGCTGTCACATGAAGGTCAACTGCAAGGCTCTGCATAGCCTTGAGTTCACTGTGAACAAGGTTCTAGATTTCGCTCATTTTGCTGTCTTTTCTGGGTTAAATGATGGTGCCAGAAACTTGAGAACCTCTGTGCCTCCTGTACTTCAGTCATCTTATCCATTATTCCTTAACCAATGCCTCTGGCAGCTCCCTGGACCCAGCCTTCAGCTGTAGCTTAGCTGAGCTCTTTTGCAGGGTTTTCTCCCCTCTGTGTCTCAGCCTATCTTGTGCCAGCTTATCCTGTTAAAGACCTTCCCTGCTCTTGCTGTAGTATCCCACTTGAATAAACTTCCAGGTTCCAGGCTCCACTCTGGCTGTGCCCTACTGCAGTGTTTTCAAGCTGTATTTCAGTGTTTCTTAGCTTTCCCCCTTCCCTGAAGTGTGCCTCTCATGTGGCAAAATCCTGACAGAAAAGCACTTAGTGCTGTTGGGAGTTTTCACCTATGCTGTGAAGATGAGGTGTGTATTTGTCAATACATGGATTGTGAGGGTGTATGTGTCGTAGTGGGGTGTGTGATTTGTGTGCTCAATTGTGTATGTGAATGCACGGGTGAGCAGAAATGTTTCTTTGTGTCTTTCCTCTCTGTTAACCTTGACTTCATCTCTTTGTCCCTTGCAGTGAGGGTTCCCTATTTCATTGACTTAAAAAAACCACAGGATCAAGGTTTGAATCACACCTGCAATTACTACCTCCAGCCAGAGGATGATGTGACTATTGGAGTCTGGTGAGTGTCTTCAACCAAGGATGCAGGGTAGAGAGAGGCACTAGCTTCTTTGGCCTCTTCAGGAGGCTACAAGAGCTCAGCTCAGGCGCTGTCCTTGACACTGGACTTGGGACACTGTTGTTTGTTTTTATCTTCATCCATTCTTAAGGCTAAGGGAAGAACTCAGCTAAATTGGATCTCAGTGGTGCAGGGTGAGATGGCACCAAACTCTCTCCTGAGGTTTTTGAAATAGGAAAGGTTTTGGAACCATATTGTTTTTAGAGTCTTATTTCCAAAGTTTTTTTTAAAACAAAAACCAAACAAATCAAACAATCTAGAGACAAAAAGAATATAAGAACACAATGAGAAGTACAGACTTGGATGTATCTTTTCAGAAATGTGAATGAGTATGCCTGCAGCCCTTCCCAGGGGCCTATGAGAGGGATGTTTACTTTTTTCCATAAATTCACACTGGACTTAAGCCCTGTGGCTTCTCTGTAGTTTCCTTGGAATTTATTTTAATGGCTTTTTGTGTAAGTGGTGATTCCTAAACAACTGGGTCAAACTGAGCAGACCCGCATCAGTGTTTTCTTTTTCCTCTCAGAGGCAGCTCTGAATAACTGCCCTTTTATCTTAGCTGGGCTTATTTTTCAGTTGCCATACAGTCTCTTTTTGAAGCCTTAGAAACCCACCGTGTGTGTGAGAAGTTTGCAAATGAACCCAGTAAGTAGGCTGCCAGTGTGCACGAGAGGACTTTGAGATGCTTCGGTTACAGTCTTTGGTAAAGAGTAGAGAATAAGAAGAGAGGCTCTTGTTCTCAGCAGTAGACATTGGGAGTAGAGCCTTTTTGTCATTTTCTGGTTTGATTTAATTGAGCAGTAGCTGACCTGTGTGTGCTTTTGAAACTGTCAAGAATTTGACCTGGAGCTGTCCATGGGGCTGTGTATGGGGAGAATGATTGGCCCCTAGGCAGGAGCAAGGGTCTGTCATGTTCAGAAGTGGCATGGTAGTACTTAGCTAGAAAGCACTGACAGACCTATGCACATTATTAAGCACCCAGAGAGTTAGAGTGATTGCCACACAAATCTTAAGGTAGTAGACAGCAGCTGCTGCCCTTGCCTGTCTGCCTTGGGAAATAGCAGGCTCTATTCCCAGCTACTCTTACCACCATGTCTTTAGATTCTCCCACCAGCTTCTGCAAAGGCCTGAGTGCAACCCAAGGACCATTCTTGGCTGTCAGCTCAGTGTCAGCTGCCCTCTACCAATAGGTTGGAGGTGTGCACACTGGGCCTTTGCCAAGATTTCCAAATGGAATAGTCTGGCTTCTAGAAGAATGTCAGCTCCAACTGTCTAAAATAGGTCTACCATCTTTGCCCCACACCCCATCAATACTATACACTGCCTAGGCTGGCTGAGAACTCCTAGCAGTCTTTCCGTCACAGCCTCTCAGGCGTCTGGGACTGTGACTTGTGATTGTATGGGAGTGACCATTAACAGCAGCCGGAAACACAAAAATGTGATTCTCATGAGTGGATAAGAGGAATACATTAAAATAGAAAATAAGGACTTGGCTACTTGATTTTTAAAACGTTTATATCATTAACATCTAGAGTGAATTTGGCTAAGATTTTTAGAGGAAAAGTAGACATCAATTAAGACCCTCCCCAGTGGCTAACAGTATTCAATTTGGCCTTTGTATATCTCTGAAGGAGAGTTTGGCCAAATAGAATAGCAATATCTAAGAGCCTGGACCAGCCTGCCCGATGGTAAACTTAACCATATACTTGTGGCTCTAAAATGCAGGAAAGTTCTGCCAGCTAATGCAGAACAGATTTCTCTCACATTTAAACAAGCTATTTGACCAGCAAGAGGCCCTTTGCTCTCTCTAAGGGGCTCATCAGCTGAGCTTGCAGCTTATAGTTTCAGTTAGTTCTTTTAGAGGTGAAATAATGTGCCATCCACCCTTCTGTCCACTTGTATGTAGACAGAAGCTCTGCTGCTTTCTGTCTCCACAACCTTAATGTAGGAGCCACTGTGTGGAGAAGGAGCATCTGACTTTGCTGCCCCTCTCTGCTTCTGTCTGCAGGCATACCATCCCCTCTATCTGGTGGAAGAATGCCCAAGGGAAGGACCATATGTGGTATGAGGATGCTCTGGCTTCTAATCACGCAATCATACTATACTTGCACGGGAATGCAGGCACCAGGTAAGCCCACACAAGTGGTATGGCCTCTGCAGCACTTGACTCCTTCCTAAACTGAAAATGTATTAGCTTAGACTATGTGAAGCAGGCCTGTGGTCTTTGTAATCAGGTTTACTGACCTACTGCATGCAAGGAGAACTTCTACAGAACAAAGGAAAGGTACAGTTTTTCTGGGGCTGGGAGAATTTGGAGGCAGATCTGTGTGCTATGGACCTGTAGGTGTCATCTGCCCAGAGCTCCCTGGGAGATAGTGCTGAGCAGCAAGCAGCTTTGGAAGCCGCACCTTGAGTCATGTGGAAGGGTATGCACTCTGTCAGAGACTAAGCTCCTCTAGCCACAGGCTGTCTCTGCTTTGGGTCAAAGGGCACTGTGTCTGCTAAAGTGTAGTTTAGGAAACACACTTCTCTAAGGAAGTGGTAGTCACTCAAGGGGTAGCCTCAGTATACCCTTGAGAAAATACTTACTCCTTCTCGACTTCCTGTGTTTGTTACTTCTGATCTGAAGAGGGGCAGGCAAGTCTGTGAGATAGCCTTGAAGTATAGACTAGGGTAGCTGTATGAAAAAGCAAGCACTTTTCTTCCTACTTCTCTTCTTCCTCCTCCTTTTCCTCTTTTCTTTTTTCTTCACACTTCTAAAAAAGAGCCATAGAGTATTGAAAAGTGACCAGAGGGGAAGCCAAAGGCTGAGCATGTATGAACATGTCTGCCCTAGGCTGTCTGTGTATGTGAGCTGTCTGCTGGCAGTCTTGACACATGAATACAGTGACATCAGTATATCCTAGTGGGCTGTTGAAAAAGTACACACTTTGTCCATTTGAGCCTTTCTGGTTTATCCCAAATGCTTCTTGCAAGTGGGTTTAAGGCCTTGAACTTCAGGCTGGCTTAAGTTGGAGCTGTTCTCCCACCTGAAAAGCCCACGTTCTTTTTATACCACAGCATGCTATTCAGAAGGGGCATAGGGAGGTGGCATTTTTGAAAGAAGAGCATTGTTTGAAAGTAACAGGGTCCCTTTTTCTATGCTTCTTTGGGCTGCCTGTGAGAGAGCCTGAAGGAGCCAGAAGGGAGGCAGCCCTTCCCCAGCAGGGCAGTGTAAGAGTAGCTTCAGGGTAGACCTTTTATAGGTAGAAACAGCAAGACAAACAATGTGTGAGTCTTTCTAGAAGGGAAGGCAGTCCTGGGTAGATATCTGCTATGGAGCTATGCAGAGGGCATTGTAGAAAGAAGCCAGAAGCACTGCCCACGAGGCTGGTCTCTGTGCCAAGAGCAGAATGTCTGGCTACTGCTCTGCAGAGTTTGCACTCTGCTTTGTTGGGGGCAGGCTGCAATAGGTTTCTCTTCTGCTTTCCAAAGGCCAAGGAGCTATAATCAGCTCTTGTAGCATCTTTCCACAAATGAGAAAATTGTAGTTGGCTGTGGTGCATGTTTCTGATAGTAATGTATTAAATAAAAAGGACAAAGCTTTCCTGTAGCTTTATGTCTAAAAGGAATATGGTGACGTTCAATGCTTTGCTGTGCCCTCCTCCTCCCGGAGACTCCCTAGAGTGCCTGCATTCTGTCTAGTCCTATCTACATCCCATTTCTTATGTGCTTTGGCTCACCTGCTGAGATGCTTCGCTGGCTATCCCTCCCTCTGCAAGCACAGTCGGTGGGGCAGCTCCATCAGTGTGAATAATCATAGCATTGAAGTCTCTTGAAGGCATAGCTTTCTATCTCTCAGTCCCACTTTCTGTTTTCAGTCAGTGGACAGAGTTTAGGGGGTTTAGGAAAGGTGTCTTCCAAAGATAGCTAAAAACATCTGGCATGATTTCCTCCTGGTCTTGAACATATTTCTTTGCATTTTTGTGCTCCAGCATCTATGTTTTACTCCTCTAACTCATTCATGTGTTCATGCAATGGCATTCCTACTCACCATACACCTGAAATGGCCTCAGTGCTCATTATAAAAGAAGGAAAATAGGTTTGAAGGATTAACAAATGATCCTACTCTGCTGAGGAGCTAGCCATTCTCATACACTGAGTTAACAAAGGCCTCCAGATGAAGGTCCAGCAGGTAGGTCAGGACTCGCTATGTCTAAGTAGAGTCTACATGTATGGCATGTGAAGGGACATTAGTGTAGCCTGATGAGGGAGCACATGGAAAGGAGCTTCTATGACCAGGGGGTCCAGATAGGAAATAAGGGGCAAAGTAAGAAGGTACCTGGACAAGTTCCTTGACACAGTTTCCATGCACACAGGTGGCCCTGGCCCTAGGATGCTGGAAAGGGCTGGGTAGCATGGGTAGGCAGGGTGGGAGTGTGTTGTATCTCTTGAATCTGGGGCTATTAAGTATCTGTTCCTATTGAAAAAGTATATATGATAACTAAGAAATACCCTAAGGTTCTGGAAATAAGTTTGATGCCACTTAGGTGGATCCAGAGAGTCATGTGTCTACCACAGGCCTTTCTTTGAAATGGGCTTTGGGGTCCCAGATTTAAATTTTTTTTTTAAATGTGTATGTGTGCCTATATGAGTTTATGTATACTACATGCACGCAGGTGTCCACAAATGTCAGAGGGCATCAGAGCCTTTGGAACTATAGTTACAAACACGTGTAAGCTGCCTAATGTGGGTATTGGGAACTCAACCCAGATCCTCTGAAAGAACAGTAAGCATTCTTAACTATTGAGCCATCCCTCCCGCGCTGGGATCCAGCCTCTTGAGGGTCATCCTGTGCCCTGCCTTGAGCAGGAGCACTAACGCTACTTACTGTTTCTCTCCTTTTTATGCTGCAGAGGAGGCGACCACCGTGTAGAGCTGTACAAGGTGAGTGCCAACGGCCCAAAGGAGCAGTGCTGTTTGTTGCAGGATGCTGGAATAGAAGGAATCACTTGAATTAGCCGCTCTGAAAAGTCAGCATTCATGGACATGCCAGAAGGTCATGCCCTCCAGTTTTCCCATGCTTCTTCCATTGTGCTGCTTCTGGGGTGGGCTCCAAAACTAATGCATACACTTTGGGGATTCTGTCTCAGGTATTTGCTCATGAGATGAAAGGCATGTGACATTGTTTTCTGTAGTAGAAGCAACTCTCTTTGTCCAAGTCCACAAGGCTTTGGGTGCTGGCTAGGAGAGGGTAGGATTTCCCAGGCTGCTCCCTGGGAAAGGACCCTGTCTTCATGAAGGTGGGGTGCTAAGTGGCTCTAAGTGACAGTAGTGTCGTGGAAGTCTCTTTCATTGTTCTAGTCATACCCAAGCCAGTGCATTGCACACTGCACATGCGTAATGATTGGTTTGGGTTTTAGGGGGGGTTGGGGTTTTGCTTTTTTTTGGTTTTTGTTTTGTTTTGTTTTGTTTTTTTCAAGACAAGGTTTCTCTGTGTATTCCTGACTGCCCTGGAACTGCCTGATCTGTAGCCCAGGCTGGCCTCAAACTTAGAGATCCACCTGCCTCTGCCTCCTAAGTGCTGGGATTAAAGGCGTGCGCCGCCACTGCCCAGAGTTACAATCTTAATGAGAACGGGCAAGAACAGCTAGTAAATCTGTAGGGATATATATATATCCCTACAGATACACACACACACACACACACACACACACACACACACATATATGTGCATATGTATATGTATATTCAACAAAATCAGAGAAATACTAGGTTGCAGTAAGGTTCCTAAACTAAAGTCTCTGAGGTCCACTAGCATCCTGCCTACCTCAAGCCTATTGACTGTACCTGAGAGCTGTCTGCTGCCCTGTGTTGTAAAGCATCATCCTGAGAGGTATAGGAGCTGGCCACTTACTTGGCCATCTGAGCATCAGCAGAAAGGCATCCTTCCCATGTTGCTTAGCCAGAGGAAGTTAGAACATTCTATGACAGCAAGTCCAGGCAGGAGCTGCATGTCAATAGTCTGTTAGGTTCCTACTGTATGCATGACTCAGGGCAGAACTCTGCATGAGTTTTGTGAGAAGCAAGCTGCTCAGTCCAAGATGGGTTGCCAGTAATGAATGTCTTTCACTTCACAGGTGCTGAGTTCCCTTGGTTACCACGTGGTCACCTTCGACTATAGAGGTGAGGTTCCTTTTAAGAATGTATCATGCCCTCACTTCTCGTTAGATGTGATGGGCAGACTTGTGTGAGAGCTTGGAAGTGAGGCAGGCACCTTGTTTGCGCAATTGTGGGTGTGCACGGCATGGGCTGTCAGTGGGAGGAAGGGCAATAGACCAACTATTCTAGCGTCTGGGTGCTGACTTTACTGCCAGTGCCTACACAGCAGCATTTAAAAGCAGAAAGACTGTCTTTTCTCTTTATTGGACTCGTGTTTTCCCTGCAGCTGGACATAAGGCACTAGCTCAGTAGCAGAGCTAGTCTTTAGTCTTGGTAAAACAATGAAAACTGGGAAAAGATTCATTGAGAGCAGACAGATTCCTCTGTCTTCTTGGATAGCCTTGCTTCTTTCTTTTTGTTCTTAGTCAGGGTTGTCACTGAGAACACTGAGAATCCAGTTTGATACATGCTGTGAGCATTCTGATTAACAAACAGCAGGAAGACTTTTTTTTAACAGTGAACAACTATTTTAAAGGACTATTCTTCCATAGAATCCCAGTTGGAGAGCTCAAGGGACAAAGGCTGTTCAGCTAGCTTGCTTGATTCTTCTGGCACATGCAGTGATTCAGATGTCCTTGGACTAAGGGATGGAAGCCACTGTTACCTACAAATGGGATTTATATTAGTTTCCTTTTGTTGATGTAACAAATTACCACAAACAGCATATATTAAAACAAAGCAAATTTATTATCTTGTAGTTATGGAAAAGAAGTCTGAAATCTTTAACCCCTGGGATAGAATTAGAGTGTCTGTGAGCTTTGTTCTCCAGTGACTTCTGGAGGCCTGCCACTTGCCTTTCCCAGCTGCAGAGGGATCCTGGCATTTGACCTCGCTTTTTTCTTTCCTTTTCTGCATGTATGCCTGTGTGCCAGAAGAGGGCATCAGATCCCATTATAGATGGTTGTGAGCTACCATGTGTTGCTGAAAATTGAACTCAGGATCTTTGGAAGAGGAGCCAGTGCTCTTAACCACTGAGCCATCTCTCCAGCCCTGACCTTTCTTTTTGTTATCAAAATGTTTCTGAATACTGGGCTTTACCCAGATCTCCTGGTATCAAGACCGACTCATTCTTTCTGCAGCGTAAAGCCCCTGCCTAGGCTCACATGCTTGCCAGGTCTGTGGTTAAGACGTCAGCTTCTCCAGGAGCCACTGCTCTGCTGAACACAGGGATGGCTTTCGGTAAAGAAAGCTCCATCAGAATCTGCAGCCCGGCAGTGGTGACGCACGCCTTTAATCCCAGCTCTAGGGAGGCAGATGGATCTCTGAGTTCAAGGCCAGCCCTATCTACAGAGGGAGTTCCAGGATAGCCTGGACTACAGAGACTCAAAAAACAAACAACAAAACAAAAGCAAAGCAAACGAAAGGATGAAGTAAGCGAAGAGCTAGAAAGCCCTGCCCCTTTTCCTGTTTTCTGCCTTCTCTATTCTGCAAAGGCTTTTTTTCTTATTTCTTATTTTTTTTGATTAGATATTTTCTTTATTTACATATCATATGATATCTCCTTTCCAAGTTTCTCCTCTGAAAAAAATAAAATAATAAAATAAAATAACAAAAAAACAACAACAAAAAAACCCTGTTCCCTCCCCCCTTCCCCTGCTCATTAACCCACCCTCTCCTGCTTCCTGGCCTTGGCATTCCCCTACACTGGGGCATAGAACCTTCCCCGTGCCAAGGGCCTCTCCTGCCCTTGATGACTGGCTAGGCCATTTTCTCTGCAAAGGTTTTTAGAAACATTCTTCCTCAGGTGTGCCGAGACCCTAGGGGGATGAAAAGAAGGCCTCCTCCCTACCATCTTCTCTGCCTGCCGTCTATCAAGGAGATAGCCCCTGCATTTTCTCTTTCAGGCCTCAGTCTCTGCCTGTCTGCGGTGTGGAACAATCCCCTTCTATCTTGACTGTGCTCCTAGTTTCTGTTCCTCCGTCTCTTCCTTCATGTTCCCAGGTCTCTGGCTCCTACAAGATATCCTAAGCCTTTAGCTAAATCCCTCCTCAGCTCTTCTTCCCTGGGCTTGGAGGCTGGTATTATAATTATGGTGTTGCTCACACAGCAGGATTTTATTTCTGAGACTTGTGGTGTGTGTAAGTCATGTGATGATGACTCAGTGCTAAGCCACTGAAAAGGCAATTTGTACTTGATCTTTGCTGGAGATTAGGAAGAGAGTCAGAGTTGCCTTGACACTGGAATCTCCTGACCTCCCTCCCTGCAGCTTCGTGACTTCCTCCTCTCGGCCTCCTTCTGTTGGCCCTGGGTAGACTGGGCCATCTTGTCAGCAGGCCACCTGGCCTGGTCTTCCCTCATGTGCTGGCCTGTTGGTAGAGCAGGGGAAGAGCTAGCTTGAAGGGTGCTTGCACCAATAGGCAGGCGCTAGCAGGACACAGATTTGAGGTTCTGGTATGTGCCTTGCTGGCTCTGTTGTTAGTTCCCAATCTGATATGCATGTGGAATGACAGGGCTGTCTGGTTTGTCAGCCAGCAAAAGTAGGGAAAGTTCACTTCTGTGTCCTCCTGCCTGTCTCCCTGCACCAGAGTGGAGTGGAAATGAAGGCACACAGATAGGGCTACAGTTGCTCATGGGGCAGCTTTTCCTGGAGCTGCTTTAGTTTCATAAACTGCCTTTGCCATTCCTCTCTCTCAGGTTGGGGTGACTCAGTAGGAACACCATCGGAGCGAGGCATGACGTATGACGCACTCCATGTTTTTGACTGGATCAAAGCAAGAAGTGGTGATAATCCTGTGTATATCTGGGGCCATTCACTGGGCACTGGGTAAGAGCTCTCAAAGCAAAAGGGCGATGTAGTGAAGGCAGGCCTCATATGTGACCTCTGATGCAGCCCAATGCCTCCAAGCCTGTAGCATACTCAGTCCTAGGTTCCTGCCCCTGTGTAAGGGTAAGGGAGTAAAGCACCATGAGGGACCAGGGAGAGACTGAATTTCTTTAACTACTCCCTAGTTCAGAAGCGCCTTAGAACCAATATGGGCAGTGGAGATGGCAGCCATTGTTCCAGGAAGCTCTAGTCCCAAAGCATTTTCAGAGTGCAGACAGTGTCCCTGTACTGACTTAGGGTGTGTTTACCAACCACTGAGTCCAGGAACACTGGGTAGAGATGTTTGGAACCAGCTTTGTCACTTTGGCATGTTCAGCTTAGCAGGGAAGATCAAGAAGAAAACTCTGTGGGTGCCTGGATTCTGCAGAGTGAAGTCCTAAAAAGAGCCTTGGTCCTTTACCTTCTCATTCCTTCCTCTGCAAGCATGCTGGCTCAGCTCTTTCTTAGCCTTCCCCCTCACTTGGGTATCCCCCTGCAGCCATTCATGGGAGGAGGGAGGGCACCTCAATGGAAGAATGCTGGCCATCTCTTTGGTTGTCTGCAGGACATCTGCCAGGTGTTATTCTAAGACAGCAGGAGGTCCCTGGCCCTGGTGGGTGACAAGTCCTACTGCCCTCCTATCTCTCAGCAGTAACTGTACCAATCAGCCAGTGTGCCAGCTGAAGGGAGGGGGCAGGGCCACCTGTGGCAGACTGGTCCTGGAGAGAGATCACATGCCTGAGGACAGGAGGGTAGCTGTTGTCACCTTTTAAGAAAGGTCAACTTATGGTTCACCTTGTTCCTCCCGCTCACCCTGAAGCTCTCAGTTAGCTTCTCAGGTCAGAGTCTCTGAGCATTTCCAGGATCAGCACAGCTTCACTTAAAAAGATTTTCTTCAATCCCAGCACTTGGGAGGCAGAGGCAGGCGGATTTCTGAGTTCGAGGCCAGCTCCAGGACAGCCAGGGCTACACAGAGAAACCCTGTGTTGAAAAAACAAACAAACAAACAAAAAGATTTTCTTCAGAATTCAGCTGAACTGTTTTTTCTTTCCAGAGTGGCAACAAATCTGGTACGGCGCCTCTGTGAGCGAGGTAAGGGAGCCATGCACTGTGTGGCTGGGTACCTTGTACATGTTAATGATTCAGTTCCTGCTCTGTATTCTTGGCAAACAAGGGCTAACTGGTAAGCAGCATAGTGTTAGCATGAGCTGACCATCAAGGATAGGCCCCAGATGTTCTCAGAGTTTACCCCGACCCACCCTCCCAATAGGATCCTGGAGCCCCTTGGGTGGAAGGCTCCTGCAAAAGTGGGCTCTCTGTCCTGTCTACATACCCTAGCCACCTAGCCTCACTGGCTCTCTCACTTCTTACCCACTGTCAACACTCTTTGTCTATCTAGAGACACCACCAGACGCCCTTATATTGGAGTCTCCATTCACAAATATTCGTGAAGAAGCAAAGAGTCATCCATTTTCAGTGGTAAGTATATGATTTTATTTAAAATGTGTTCATTATTAAAATAATTACTATGAAAATAAGAGCAAGTAGATAATGAAACTAGTCATCAAAAAAGGAACTGTTTAACATTTACTAAAGACTCCTAGTCCTAGGCACTGGCCTGCCCATAGAGTTGCCCAAAAAAGGGGGAGTGGCTTTCAGCCAGGGGCACTGCTTTGTAGGAGGCTTTGCCCCTGAGGCCAGATTGCATACCCAGCCCTATTTGGCTTCACTGCCCACTTGGTGCCATGGAAGGCTGCAGACTAGCTCCCTCCTTGGGGTAGAGCCTACACTCTGGGTACTAGAAGATTATTGGAACCCAGGCTCAGGGCACTGGAAAGTTGGGCTTCCCAGGACTGTCTCAAGGTAAAGTCCAGGGAACCTTGCTAAGGACTCTAGGGCCAGTCTAACCTTCATCAGGTGGATCCATCCTTCCCCTGGCCTGGCCTTCCTACCTTCCCACTTCAGCTCCTGACCAGTGTGTGACATGGAGTGTCTGTGTTGAGATTTCTTGCTCCAACTATGGCCAGAGCACCCCTTTGTTTTCTCATGTCATTGGTACTGCTTTTCCCTGACAATTTGTAAGGAAACCAGCCTTTGATTCCCATTTCCTTGGTGGGTATCTGCCATTTTGTCTGTGGAGAGTCTGGTTTGTGGTTGCGTGTGAGGTGTGGAAGGTCCATCTGATCTATGGGGCCGGCAAATGAGTCTTCTGTCCCCAGTCACACAGCCAGACAAAGCTGGAAATGGGAACTGCACATCCCCCCAATTCCTTGAACCTAAATTGCCATAACTCTTGGCCTTTTCCTTCTGCACAGCTATCTTAGCCCTTCTGAAAACACTTTCTGTCTTGTTCAGATATATCGATACTTCCCTGGCTTTGACTGGTTCTTCCTCGACCCCATTACAAGCAGTGGAATTAAATTTGCAAATGACGAAAAGTGAGTATTGTGGTAGAGTGACTAGAAAGGCACAGGACCCCCCCACCCCTGACTCAGCACAGTGTTAGCCCGACAGAGTGGGCTTCAGAAGACTCATGGTTGGTCTCCAAGACAGTGTCTTTTGAAAGGGAAAGTCAAGTTGAGCTTAGTATTAGAAAAAAGCAAAAACATTTTATGTCACAGACATTTGCATATGGAGTCAGTGTTTCAGGTTTCTCCTTCCACCTTGTCAGGCAGGTTCTCTCTTGCTACTTCTGCCATGCTACATATCTAGGCTTGCTGACCCACAGCTTCTGGGCCATCCTCCTGCCTCCGTTTCATGTCTTACCACCACAGGGGTGGTGGGATTACAGATGTCTGCTACATGGTTCCAGAAATCACATTGTGTTGATATTGTCAGGACTATGCAGTGAGTGCTATAGCTGCTGAACTAGTAGATAATGAAAATAGTCATTAAAAAGGAACAGTTTTCTTCTGATAAAGAAGTAAAGAATTATAAAAGATTAATAGCATATTTTTGCCCATATAATTATTTTTCCAGTCTAGAAACCAGAGCCTCTGAGTAGACATTAAAGCAGTATTTAAATTTTAACAGTGACACATAACATAAGCGTTTTTCCTTCAGGTATGTATTTTCCTTCTAAAAATAAAAATGCACCAGATTAAAATTTAAGTAACCATTACAAACAAAACCCCTTGTAGATCTTACAGGAAAGTTATCTGAGTAAAGCAGATTTGCTTTACAAAATAAAAGTGAGGATTAGCCCCAGGAAGCTGCCTTTGGCTCCATCTCTCCCACAGAGATAGGTGGCATATGAGTAGCTGCAGCACTGTGCTCTAGTGGAACCTGCACTAACCTGCATAGCAGCCTCGTGGGTCCTTCCTACGCTCACACGGACAGTTTCTGTACCAAGGATTTGCCACTCTCTCCAAGAGGCTTAGGTTAAAGCAGCTTATGAGATGCTCCACCACTGGATGCTTGCCTTGTAGGCATGAAGACTTGACTTTAAGCTCCAGAACTCATGTAAAAAAAAAAAAAAAGCCTGGCAAGATGATAATGCTTGTAATTCCAGTGCTAAGAAGACAGGTTTCTGATTGCCTGAGGTCAGTAAGAGATCCCGTTTCAAAATAAAAACTAGGCAGGCACCTGGAGGTAATGTCCAAGACTATCCCCTGGCCTTTACCTGGCCATGCATATATGTGTGGGGTATATACACAAGAAATGTACCACCAGGAGTCCTATGTGTGCTGGGTGACAACTAGTAGGGGGTTACGTTTGGGGTCACATGCTCTCTCAAGACAAGGTCCTGCTTTGTGTCTGGGTGGCATTGTGCTAACTTTAGGGAAGTGCACAGCTCTACTAGAGGCCAAGATTGAAACAGCTCCAGTGGCTACCCTAGTCACCCTGGCCAGTCCTGGTAGCTGCTCTTTCTACTTTGTGACTTGCTAAAGAACTCTGGCTCTATTAGACCTATTGTGCCATTTGCAATTAAAGGCTCAAAGCTAGAATGACTTAAATATCAATTACACAAGATTAAGTGGAGCACAGATTCTTTTAACCAAAACCAACAGATTCATAGTAATATCCATTTGCAGTAAGACTCTTAGAGCACCTGAATACCCTTATCTGTAAAGATTGTTTGTTGTTGTTTTTACTGTTAATGTATCTACTGGAAAAGTTAATGGTTTTGCATCTTCGTAAAATACGCAGGAGTCAGATGTTGGGAAGTGAAATGACCTCGAGATTGACATCTATCACCTAGCTGAAATACAGTTATTTCAAACAAAACAAAACAAAAAACCTAACAAGTTATTTCTTAGTTCTATAGTGAAAAGAAACCTAGAGAGCACACCATAAACCCCATCTCTGCCCAGGGCGATGGTACAGGGAACCTCTTTTTTTTTTTTTTTTTTAATTAGATGTTTTCTTTATTTACATGTAAATTTTCCCTTTCCCAGGTTCCCCTCCAAAAAACAAACAAACAAACAAAAACAACAAGAACAAACCCCTTTTGCCTCCCCCCTCCCCATGCCTGCCGCTCCACCCTCTCCCACAGGGACCCTCTTTAACAACCCTTTCTCCTACAGTGTGAAGCACATCTCCTGTCCTCTGCTCATCTTGCACGCTGAGGATGACCCAGTTGTGCCCTTTCATCTCGGCAGAAAGGTAAGTGTAGTGTGACTCTGCTCCGGTACAGTATTTGCCATTGGCCCTCGGTATGGATCAGGTTGGGCATACAAGGTAGGGAAACAGGCCCTGCCCACTGTGTCATGGAACGGCTCCTGTTACATAGGGAAACCGGCCCTGCCCACTATGTCATGGAACGGCTCCTGTTACATAGGGAAACAGGCCCTGCCCACTGTGTCACAGAATGGCTCCTGTTAATTAGTCTGCATCTTTTCCATGTGCTTGATGGCCTATGAGGGCTGGTGTCAGGGTCAAGAGCAGACTGCTGTTCTATCCACCAGACACTATGACAAACAGGCATTAGAACCCAGGCTGACTTGGGAGGGCTGAGGGACCACAGGCGGCTCAGCTGGCAGACCTGACGTGAAGACATCTAGGCTGTATTCTTGCCTTTGGGGATAAACTGCAGGACCTTGCGCTTGCTGCTGGAAAGGAGGCTTAGATTTGGGGGGCAGTGTTGTGGGGTAAAGAATACCATACTGGGCACAGGAGAGCCTACAGGAGTGCTTGCCATGCCTCATCAGCAGACTTGGCACAGAACTCACTTTGGGCAGGCTTTATACATTACCCAGAAGATGAAGCCATCCAAGAGTGTGACTGCCAGCAGCGCACCATGGTGCGTGGAACTGAGCTGCCCTCTTAGCTGTTCCTCAGAGGAGGGGAGGGCACCCTGGAAGTATAAGAGGAGGAAAGGAGTCGTAAATGGTGGACTTGAAAGAAGGGACAGTGCCTAGCAATGGGCCTCTGTTAGCCCAGACTCTGGCTGAGTAGGCTGTAATGACAGAAGCAGTGTCTATGGGCACTTGGGCTGTCCTCTGGAGGAAGCACCGGTCTATGAAGGAGAGGTCATAGGTGGTTCTCCGTTGGGCTCTAGGCTGAATCATCTCTCCCTCTCACCAGCTATACAACATTGCTGCGCCATCTCGAAGTTTCCGAGACTTCAAAGTCCAGTTTATCCCCTTTCACTCAGACCTTGGCTACAGACATAAATACATCTACAAGAGCCCGGAGCTTCCACGGATACTGAGGTGAGACATTCTCTGCTAACTCTTGAGCCTCTGTGGACAGTGGTGCCTCACAACTAGCTGTGCAGCAAGTGACAGCCACTGAAGCCATTGGAGCAGCTCAGAAGTGTGCTGCAGGGTCACAGTGACTCAAGAGCCTTCCACCAACACCACGTTGGTGGAAGTTACAGTTTGTACTCCTTTCTTCTGGATAATAAGATCAGATGGGGCATATAGTCTTCCTGTACACATTGTACAAATGCACATGAACACACAGATAGGGGAGTACCTAACTGTGCATATGAAATCCTTACTCAGGCTGCCATGTGTGTACAGAGTGTGTGAACATCCTCAGTGTGTATATGCACCACTCCAGTACATGGAAGGCTTCATATGTACAAGAGTACAAGATACAGCTTCCTAAAGGGAGGCCATGTTTCTGGCTACTGCACACTAGTCATTCTTGGACAAAATGTAGGCTGCAGCCCAGAACCAAAGTATAAGTGTGAAGAAACAAGGAGCAGTTTCTGACTGGCCTCCCATGCATGGCTATCCTCCATGCTTCTACATAGATTTCCCCATGTCATCACCTAGCTCCTTGTCAGATGACCCAGGTTCCACTCACCACCATTCAGAGCAGTCTAACCTCCCTGTCCACCAAGGAGAGGGTACCATTCTTGGGCTGCTGTGTAGCACATGAACCCAGAGTACTGGGCTACTTGGAGAACACTGTTGCTGTTGAGAGGGGGTAGTCTGCTGTTCATGCTGGTAGGCTTGAGAAGTGGGCTAAGAGCCAGTTATTCCCAACCTGTGACTAAAATTGGTTGCATAAATTATCTCCCAAGGAGCAATATCCTATGTAGTCCAGACCCTAGCTCCTTTGAGAACTCCAGAGGCAAAGGTACATTACAATAAAGGTTGCCATTTGGGGCAGGGAGCTAAATAAGTTGTGTTTGGAATTGACATCTTTCCCCTCCCCATTCCCAACTTTGCCTGGGATTTGACCTGGGAGCTGCATTGTTCTCCCTGCCTCACCCCGAGGGCTTTCTTGTCAGGTGGCCTGTAGCCCCAGATTCTTTGCTGCCTCCACCACCTAAGACAGCCACTTGAGGACTGTGGAGAGTGTGGTCTTAGGTCCAAACACAGTTTGACTCATGCTTATCCTTCTCTGGTCTAGGGAATTCCTAGGGAAGTCGGAACTGGAACGCCAGCACTGAGACTGGCCCATGAAGGAGCATGAAGACCCACCTTCCTTCCTTCTCCCTTGGACAGCAGTCTGGCACTCAGAAGCCCAGAGTGCCACCACCTGTGGTACTCAGGAGCCCAGTGCATACCTAGAAAGAGGACTCAGACACAGGGCAGAAGCTCCACAGATGAATCTGTGAGGAAAACCTGGTGGCAGGCAGGTGGCCTCCTGACCTTCTGATGGCCACTGTATCTGAGCTCATTTTGGGAAAGCTTTATCTACAGGTGGACCCATACACTGGGCACAGGGAGCCTGGGAAGGGCTCGGGAACTCAGGACCACTCGAGGCCCTCTGGCACCATCGCTTAAGTTACAGGAAAATGGTTCTTTCTGCCCTTCCTGGTGTATAACAGAACAGACTCCAGGTGGTTCAGTTTGTCCCCTACAGCTCTGTACCCGCTTGCCTTCCTCAGCTGTCCCTGCCTCTCCTGGCATCTGAATACCCACAGTAAGGGGCACCTGGATCTGCACTTCCTTCCATTCTGCCCACCTGTCTGTCACCTAACCTGGCCGTAGACTGAGCATTTATTTAAGAATAAAATCTCGGTGGTGGTCTATTTATTGTTTTCTCTACAAAGCAGGAATCAAACTTCCTTCCTCTGCCGCCTCCTCAGTTGTGTTCCTGACCACTGCCCCAGACACAATCCCCACAGAAGTACAAAGATCTGCTGCCAACTGTCAGGCACTGTGTTCTGCTCTGATTGGAGGCACCTTCTCCAAAAAGGCAGGCCTAGACAAAGACCACATGACCACGTGATGCAGTAACACTGGCCAACACAGAAGCACTGATCTTCCAGGTGATATGAGCTGGATAACCAGGACTTGGAAATGTACACATGCCACTAGTTTGTGGCTTTTATCAAAGCAGCCTGACCTAAAGCTGCACACCTACAGACTCAGTGGGGCTGAGAAGTGCCGGAGCACAAGGCTTAGCAAGAGCTGACATGAGTGGTGGCCACGGGCTGTGGTCGTCTTCATACAGCCGAATACAAATATTTGCACTCCCTACATCCTCTAGATGTGAAGGTGCAAGGCCACTGAGCCTTTCCTGATCCTGTGCTTTCCCCCAGGTCAAAGCTCTAGAGCTTTATATCTCAAGGTATCTGCTGGGAGATCTTGGCAGTGTCCCTGTCTGTCCCTGAGAGGTCAGAGGCCCGGCATTAGCAGGTGTGGGCTAGTTGGAGGATCCTCGTCTGAAACTTTACACTCACCCATGCCAGAGCATCACAGCGCTCCCTAAGTGATTCTCAAGACATAGGAACCAAACCGTCCCGCCTCACTCTAGGACCAGGGATTTTAGCTTTACTAAACCCAGCCTGTGTTACTATCAGGAAGGCACAGACATCAGAGAGTCCTTGTATAAACTAGTCTGTGCCAGCAACTTGGGCCTGGTTACAAAGGGACAACTGCAGCCTATTCTACATGATGCTTATCCAGGCTTATGCCCTCTAGGCTCTCATGGGAGTTACCTGACACACTATGTGTGTTGTGGTAGAAATACAGGTATCACACACTGACCAACCATAGGCATAGACATTTAATCCATTTCTCATATAAGGAGGGAACAGCAAGTAGTAGAAGGGTGATCATGTATTGTGGCTTCAAGGGACCTCATGCACAGGGCAGCAGATGACCAGCCCTAGAACCTGCCCAGACACCCCCACAAGCTACCACAGTGACTCTGGTGAATTGAGTTCTGAACAGACACTTCCCAGCAAACACTGCCAGAGTGAGGAAAGTGAGGGGTTCTCCTGCCCACCCCCAACCAGAAAGAGAAATGCAAGATGGTGAAGCCTCTGGAAGGATAGTTTTATGTAGTTTCTCTGATGACACACAATACAGATTCTGCCCTCGAGGAGGAGCATGGCTCCTGTAGTTGGTGGGGCTTCCTCACTATGCTGCTGTAGCAGAGTGGGAAGTGGGTTCCACTGCAGGACCAGCAGCCGGGTCATCAGCCACGCAGAAATATCCACACTGAGCAAATACAAGGTTTACTTGCTAAAAAAAGGCTTTAGCTAGTTTCAATTCCTCATAAAGTATTATTTCCTGTTGAAAAAGCAAAGAACTGAGCCAACTCTCTATAGAATTGCCAGTCCTTAACCAAGGCCTCAGTTACGGGATAAAAGTGCTACTCTCCAGGGGTTCTGGGTTCTACTTGACACCCACAAGGTTCCACAGACGGCTACAGAGGCATGGCCTGTATGGATCAACCACCCACATACTCAATACAGCCAAGGGCAAAGGACAGAAAGCTGTGAGCATGAAACCTGAAGAAAAGGTTCTAGCCAGCAGGCCAACAAGACCACACACTGGGATTGGCTGTACCCTACAGCTAGTGCCCCAGGTACTAGCAGAACATAGAAACACTGGCTTCATCACAAATCCCTATTCAGACTCCAAAACTAAAGGCTTAAGCTCACTCAGCTATGTGCAGGATTTCAGGGACTCAGCTCCACTCCCTCCCTGCTCATCCTCTGGGGATGACGATGGGCTGAAGCTGTGGGGACCATCTCTGACCATCTGTGCTGTTGTAAGAAACCAGGAGGATGCCACTACTTCCTTATCCAGGCCCTCAAAACCATTCCCATGGTCCTTCCTGGAAGCATAGCACTTCGGATAGCAGGGACCAGCGGTTGGTTGCAGCGCCTGAAGACTGGCATGGGCACAGTCAGCTAGACAAGCCACTGGTCTCACTGTGTGGGATAATTAGTCCTTGGGGAGGTTGGGGGGTGGAATCTGCAGGTCAGAGGGCTCTACACCCCAGATCTCCCGGGCGTATTCAGTGATGGTCCGGTCACTGGAGAACTTGCCAGAGCAGGCTATATTCCTGATCACCTTCTTAGTCCACTCCTTGGAATTCTGTGAAGGGAAAGAGAGACTTGCTAACATTTGGCAGAGCTAAGGGAGCCCAGGAGCCCAAGCCTCCAGAGCATGACGACGTTAACAGATAAGCTCTGAGCCTTGGGGCAGCCTGTGGTGGAAGAGACTGCAACCATGTGCTCACAGAAAAGCCCTCACTTGGCCAGAAGAGAGACACTAGATTAAGAGACCAGTTGCTTAAGACAGTATTGCTGTCCTGTCCTCAAAAGGCTCCGAAAGCACAGCTCACAACACTAAGCCAAGAGCACAAACTGGTGAGCAACTGCCTCAGGCATACCAAATAGCCTAAAATGATCAAGCGCTCTCTTGTAAGACTTCAACACAGCTTCCTCTGAACTTCAAGACTGTCCCCAGGCTGCAGGCCCCAGGCTTCGATGGAAGGAGGCTTCTAGGAAGGTCTTGACTCTTGTGGGCCAGACCTGTGGTTGATATTTTCAGGTCCCTTATTCTATTTTTGACTCTCAAGAGAGCTGACCTAGAAACAGGCTGGACATACCGATAACAGCAGCCCACCCCTCTGGTCTCAGCCACGGGTTGAGAAGTGGTCTAACCCCTAAACAGATCCACACAAACCTAGCCAACCACATCTAGGCCCACAAGCCTTACCCGGTATAGATGGTCCACCTGAGCCTGGCATTGGATGTAGGCTTCATAGTCTGCAAATACCTTGAATCTGAAACGGGCATAGGAGGCTGGGTCAGGGCAGGATGTGCAGTGGGCGAGGAACCCAGCCTAGAATGTCCATCCTCTGGTATTTCCCAGAGGACAGTTTCCCAGCCAGACCAGGTAGGACTGGCTCAGGCTAATCCCCTTCATATCCTCCCAGCTCTGTTGGGGCCAAGGTGGAGACTCTTCTGCCTGTGGGTGCCAGGCTGTACTAGATCCACAGGCTTCTCTGGGAGTCCTTACGTTCTCGGGATGCTTTTTATTTGTTTTTTTTTGTTGTTGTTGTTTTTTGGTTTTTTTGTTTTGTTTTGTTTTTTGTTTTTTTGAGACAGGGTTTCTCTGTGTAGCCCTGGCTGTCTTGGAACTCACTCTGTAGACCAGGCTGGCCTCGAACTCAGAAATCCACCTGCCTCTGCCTCCCAAGTGCTGGGATTAAAGGCGTGCGCCACCACCACCCGGCCTCGGGATGCTTTTTAGAAAGTCTGGTTTCACCCAATATTTCACACAATATTTCTTTTAAGGAAATTGCCAATTCCAAAACAGGTGTTAAACTGCACATCCCCAGAGGCGACTGCAAACCCAAACAGCAAGCCCACAGTGCATTTTATTTTACTATCCAGGCAGAGGCATGATTCACTGTTTAAAAGTCCCTCATCATAGGCTTCAACAGGGTCGCACTCTGTGCTGCACATCTAGTCTGACTGAGGCCAGTGGGCAGCATGGTCTTCAAGGAACCTTAAAGACAAGTTAGCCAGATCAATCAAAGGTGGAGAGGTTAACACCAGATTTATCAGCGGGCAACACTACCCTGAGGCACCAGTGTCTTTGTAGACCTGCCATGTAACTAGGTGGGTTATAACCATACTATGTTTAATGAAATACCTCAAATACTGACTACACTGTAAGTTTGCAGTGAGGCAGACTGATTCCATCTTAACCAGAGAATGTCCTTGAGACTAACACTTTTCGTGGATACATACCCTCCCTGTCATCACATAGAGAGTACACTCCTGAGCACCCTCTGCTGGTCTGCAACAGCCCAGGGGACAGAGCTCCCCTAGGTCTGGGGACTGGGTGGTGCTGCTGGCCACCTCCCATGGTCCAGGGTCCCCGAGGAATCACTAGAAGCCACTGCAAATGTGGCCCTGGTTTGGCTATGAGCCTGACTGTGGTAAGGCCTCCTGGACTGAGGTAGAGGGGTCATAAACACAGATCTTACCCTCATAACGTGGGGTTTTCAGCCCACCAGGTGAGTTCAACTGTCTCGACAGTGGGGACTGGTGGCCAACCTGGGAAGCCCAAGTCATCAAGGTTGTGTCCTACCTGTCGTGGTACATCAGCATGTTAACCACATCCTTGAAGCAGTCTGGATCTTTGGGAGAAAAGAAGCCACTACTGATCTGATCCACAGCCTGCCTCAGCTCAGGCAGGCGCTCGTAGAATTCTCTGGCGTTGTACCTAGGGGAGAGGAGCTCACTTAAGACTGGAAATCCCAGACAAGCAGCCTCAAAGACAGGTAGTAGGAACAGTTATGCTTGACATAGCCTCTACTCCTCCTGGTGGCTGAGGGCATCATCTACTGACCTCTACTGGCTTCTAGGCCCTTGAGATGCAGCTGGTTAGATAAAAATCCCTGCTTCCTTTACTATTCAGAGAAACGTTACTAAGGTATCTGTATTACACAAAAGGCTCCCTTCATCTTTCTGCTAGTGAATTCAAAGTCTAGCACCATAAAGTCCTGGCCAGAGCTCTGAAAAACACTCGGAGAGACATGATGCCTGAGAGGGTCCTAGTGGGACCCTAGAATGAAGGAATAAAGCCAGACAGGTTGGCATGAAGCTAGCTGTGACTTACCAAGAAATCTGAGAGGAAGGAATGAGGGACATTCAGGTCTCAGGACACAAAGCTGAGAGAGAAACTGAGACATTCTACACAGACACATGAGCTCTTGGGGTGACAAGGACAGTTTGATCTCTTGATGCCTAAGGTCTCACTGAACACACATACACACACACACACACACACACACACACACACACACACCTTCCCTCAGGAGTTCTGGAAATCAATTAGATTGCACTGTCTTTAAATTCACAGGCCAGGATTCCTCATCAGTGTCAAGGTCAGGAAAAGCAGATGCCTTCAGATCAGAAATGGGGATACACGATGATCTCAGCCACCAAGGGCAGGAAAGGGCAATTCAACATGGACTTCAACAACAATGCTATCAGTGGGAGACTGTATACGTCAGTACGAGTGGGAGACAGAAACTCTCTGTACTGTTTGAGATTTTCTGCATTCCATTTCGAAAGGGAAAGGTCTATGGACTGTGCCTTCTCTGGCCCTGAGTGGTAAAGTCCCCGTAGGAGGAGACCTGTAACCAGGGCCTCCAGTGGACAGGAGGAGTGCTTCGTCACAGGGACATGCAGGAGCAGCTAGACTCCTTGGAAACCTCATGAATGGACTCAATGAGCACTCAGTGCCTGATCCATGCCCCACTTCAGCTTCTGACCAGCCACTCTTTACAACCCCCTTCCCAAAGCTGTCACATATCCAACACATACCCTTTCTGGTCCAGGGCTTCAACATCTTCCACCCGCATACCAAAGATGAAGAGGTTCTCTTCCCCAGCCTCCTCAGCCATCTCCACGTTGGCACCATCCATGGTGCCAATGGTGAGAGCTCCATTGAGCATGAACTTCATGTTGCCTGTGCCCGAGGCTTCAGTGCCTGCAGTGGAGATCTGCTGTGACAGGTCAGCCGCTGGGATCACTGCAGGGAGGTAGGGACAGAGAAACCCAGGATGGCAGCTCAGCCTAAGGCCTGCTTCACCCACCCATTCTAAGAGACAGCTTGTCTCCAAGGAGGGTGATCCTGGGATAGGAACCATAGTCCTGAAGCCATTGAGCTTACTGCCAAACAAGCAAGGAGACTGACCACAAAGTAGCCACCTGAATTTTCAAGACTCCTCTTGACCAGCTTAGCTAAGGCAGAGGGATTAGATGGAGACACTCAAGAAGAATCCCCAGAGTAGCACAGAATTTTTGTTCTGGAACTTTCTTTACTTTCAATTTTTAAAAATTGTATGTGGGTGCCTTTCCTGCATGACTGTCTATGTTTCCCATGTGTGTGTGGTGTCCAAACAAGCCTGAAGAGGGCTTTGGGTTCCTGAAACTAGAGTTACAGATGGTTATGAGCCACCAGGTGGATGCTAGGAACCAAACTTGGATCCTTTGGAAGAGCAGCCAAGGGTCTTAACCACTGACCCATCTCAGTAACTTGTTCTGGGAACCATGACAATCAAGTACAGTGAGAGACCTGGGTCCTGGCTTCGTTACTGCAGATATGTCTTCCTCTTGACACTGGTATTCTGTTCAGTTATAACACACTCCTGATTAGCCTGAGAAAGACCTAGATCCTACACAGCTAGATGACATGGAAGGCTGAGTCCACATTTCAGGTTCATGGTGTGGGAACTGATGTGCACAGGGATACATGCAGGCAGCCAAGTACCACAAAACCCCTTCCACACTCAGGCTCCTTGTACTTATGAGGTAGGAGGCTGAAAGTGACATATCCCTGCTGATGGGTCTCTGCCCTAGGTCCTAGCCCAGCTGGACACATCATCTCAGCATCTACAGCTAAGGCCAAAGCTGCTGGTGCTACCTCCACAAACCTGATGGCCGTCACTCAATACAGCCAGTACCAGAGCCTCAAAGGCAGGAAAGGCCAAAGGTCAGGATACAGAGGCCTAAAAAGGCCTCTACAGCCCCAAGTCCCACAGTCCAGCCAATGACAGTTGTATGTTTCCTAGAAAGAGACCTCGAGCATCAAGTGTACCCATGAGTAACATGAGCATGATAGCAACAGCTGGATCAGGGGCCAGAGAAAGGAGCAGTGTGAGCTCACAGGGCAATGAGCAGACCAGGCTCCAGAGCTTACTACTACAGTCTGCAAAGGAGCGCCATGTAGCTGGACATGTGGGCATCTGACCTCAGTGGCAGAAAGGAAAGGGGATGTCCAGGCTCGGAGACTTTGCCATCCATCTGGTTAAGAAATATGTTTCCAAAAAAAGAAAAAAGAAAAAAAAAATATGTTTCCCACCAAGAGAGACGTATGTAGGTGAAAGAACACCCTCATATCCTAGGAGAGGTCCCTGGTACCAGCCTAAGTAGAACAGCCCCAGAGCAAACTCTCCAAACAAGCTTTGAGATGTCCCCAGGAAAGGACGACAGCAGTGCTGGCACGTGACAGCCAAGCAGCACACCTCGAAGAAAGAGGGAGTGAGGGGGCAGTTGGGAGGGAAGAGAGACGGGGTGAAGACAAGGTTCAAGGAAGGTTCTGCGACATCAGGGGAGTCACACTCTGCCGCAATGAGAGCTGCAAGGGCAGCAGGCAAAGCTGAGGGTGGGAGGAGGAACAGTGAAATCCAGGCAGGCACAAGGAAGTCCAGATGGCAAGAATGACAGTGGCTCTGCCTGGGACGTGCAAAGGCTCTCAGACATACTCATGGCACACAGTGTTCCCCTGGCAGGACCTTGGTGTTCTAGGCAGGTGACTTAAGTGGAGAAGCGGCCTGATCAGCACTGCCAACCCCTCTACCCAGCCCCAAGCAGAACCCAGTCAAGGAGTCAAGGAGTCTAGGAGTCTAGGGCTACCTTTCTCAGCTAAAGACACACGGTAGTTCTCCAGGAAGATCACTCTGAGCCTGTCGCCCACAACTGGATCATGATTGACAACATCTCCAATGGATGTCACCAGCTTGATGATCATCTTAGCCATGTGGTAACCGGGAGCTGCCTGAAAAGAGGAAGGTGGGACTTAGGGGAACTTAACATCAACACCAGGTTCAGGCTCCAAGGGTCCGTGGAGCATTCAGTGACGCTGCTGGCTCCTAAGTATGTGAGACTGGGACCCGTGAGCCATGAAGACCTGTGTTAGGCTGGCCAGTAGACTGCAGACCATGGAGGTCACACTGGCAGGGACCCCGCTAGTGTTGGGGAAATGGAAGGGCCTAGCTTTGCTTAATTGTCTTAACTTCTACTAACTCCAAATGTTACCCCACTTGTGGGACTTACCAGCCTTGAATTTGATTTTTTGATTCTAGTCAGTATTTTAGAGAGAAGATGTAACTGAGTGTAGTGGTGCCCACCTTTAATCTCAACACTCAGGAGACAAAGGCAAGCAGGTCTCTGTGAGTTTAAGGACAGCCAGGGCTACACAGTGCGACCCTGTTTTGAAAAACGAAACAAAAAAAGAAACTACAAGATAAAAGAAATGAAGAGTTTTAGAGCTATTTACAGAAAGTACAAAAATGAAGAGCTATATTAAAATGTACCAGAGGGATATTGTGGTAGTTGGAATATGCTTGGCTCAGGGAGTGGCATTATTAGGAGGTGTGGTCCTGTTTGAGGAAGTGTGTCACTGAGGATGTGGGCTTTCAGACCCTCCGCCTAGCTGCCAGAGGACAGCCTGTTCCTTGGCTTCCTTTGGATGAAGATGTAGAACTCTCAGCCCCTCCTGCACCATGCCTGTCTGGGTGCTGTCATGCTCCTGTCTTGATGATAATGGACTGAACCTCTGAGCCTGTAAGCCACCCCCAATTAAATGTTGTCCTTTATAAAAGTTGCCTTGGTCATGGTGTCTGTTCACAGCAGTAAAACCCTGACTAAGACAGATTCAGAAAAGGCTATGTTCAGAAAAGGCTAGCCTCAAGAAAGACCCAACTTCTTTAACAAATATACTGAAAATAAAAAGACAAAGAAGGAAAATCCACAGATTTAAAAAAAATTTAAGAGATCCATGTCAATTTGAGGACTTTCTTTGAAGTCTTGACTCAAACAATTATAAATATTTATCGGGCCAAGTGTGTGGCTCGGTGGTAGAATGCTTGTGACAAGCCCTGGGCTTTATATCCCAAGCACTGCAAGGGTGAATGTAACTTTAGCTGGACATGGTGGCACTTGCTTGTAGTACCAGCCACTCCAGGGCTGAAGCAAGATGATGACTTTGGAGCCAGTTTGGGTAACATAATGAGAACCGCCATCTCAAAAGAAAGACATTTTAAACTTTAGCAAAACAAAGTGGGTAGTGGTCCCACAGTATGAGTGGGGGGCGGCATTTATTGGCCTGGAAGAATCCTTTTCCTGTGTGATGGGTATGATGTCCCACAGTGATGCTGAAGGCTAAAACATCTTGTAGTTTTACAGAAACACCTCCTGAGAAGATGGAGCGTGAAGTCTAACGTGTTGTATTATTTGGACTCCACTCTGAAGTGGTTGAGCAGGACACTCGGCAGTCCTTCCTACCTTTCTCTAAGTTTTTTTTTTGTTGCAATACTTTAAAACCTTCCTAAAAGTCTATATTGCTTTGGACTGCACATACTAAAATACTAACAAAATAGTATGACACCCAAACTTGCTTCCAAAATACCAGATGATGGGTAGGGGCAGAGACCAAACAAGGAGAGGCAAGCGGATGCTGAGCCTGGCCCTCCAGGCCCTATCATCTGAAGAGAGGGTGGTCTTGCAGCCAACGGCAGCACCCGTGTCTGCCTCACTCCAGCCATGGAAGGCCAGGAACAGCAGGAATGTCATCTGTATGTAGGTATGGGAGGCTGTCCCAGGGCAGTCTCTCAAAAATACACCACACCCCAACAGCTCATACCCTCTGACAGGACCCAGCCACCACCTGAGTACAAAGAAGTGGCAAGCATGTCTGCCACGCCTGGAATGTATCCCAGTGAAAAAAAGTCAACTCAAACCACGTTACACCTAGTGTGGTCTCATGTGTGGCAGACGAAACAGTCATAGTCTTGTCTCCATGTCTCCAGCCACAACTGTACTGTGAAATCCTAGAGGCAGAGAAAAGTGTGGTGGAGGTGGGGGGTGGGGGTGTAAAGGGTTCCTTGCCCCAACCCAGCTGCTCAGGGCCAGGTGCTGCTGGCATGTGTATACTGACACCTGCTTTCTAAGCAGGCAGGCTGTCTACAGGACAGGAAAGCGGGTGCTTCCTAGGCCCAACACCAAAGAAGGAGGTGGAGGTTACCTCACCTTGCCCCCGATCATAACAGTCCTGGGGACAAAGGCCTTGGCTGGATCCTTCTTTATTCCTGGAAGGCAAACAGAAGAGGAATCTTTACCAGATGCTCCCTGCCCAGCTCCTCAGGGTGACCCAGGGTTAGGCATATTCATCAGGCTGTGTATTCTGGCCTAGGAGACACATAGCTGAGGCCGTAATATATCTGTAGGACCTGCAAGAGGAACGGGCCTCCCCTAGTTTTGCACTTGCACACTGGGCTGGTGGAGGAGGCTATCCAAGACCACTGATGATGAATCATGCAGTATCCTGAACTTGGGAAAAGCCACCCATATGATTACAAAAAAAATGCCAACCCAGAGCTGGGCGGTGGTGGCGCATGCCTTTAATCCCAGCACTTGGGAGGCAGAGGCAGGTGGATTTCTGAGTTCTAGGCCGGCCTGGTCTACAGAGTGAGTTCCAGGACAGCCAGAGCTACACAGAGAAACCCTGTCTCACAAAAAAAAAAAAAAAAAAAAAAAAAAAAAAGCCAACCCAGGAGCTGCTTGTCCATGTTCATGAGGAGTCAAGTATGTGACAAGCACTATAACTCAAAACATGTTTCTTTTTTTGCTATTATCATTACCATCATTATTAGTGGTGTGTGTGTGTGTGTGTGTGTGTGTGTGTGTGTGTACGGGTGTGCAGGTGCCGCCAGCCACATATGGAGGTAGTCCTCTTCTTCAGCTAGGGATAGAATCAGGCTGTCAAGCTTCAGCAGAAACACTTCCTTGCTGGGCTACCTGGCCAGTCCTTAAAAGATGTTTTAGACAACCCTTTTGATGATACTTAGAAATGAGGAGGGACCTCAGGATTGCGGTCTGGCACCATTGGCCCTTGAAGAGTAAAAGTCTACCTGCCACCTGTGTCTGGCATGTGTGTGCTATCATTGGAAAATGCCCCCACAAAGGCCCCTGTGCTCAAGGCCTAGTTACCAGAATCCATGGCCATGAGGAAGTGTAGCACAGACCTCTTTTGTCCATGTGTTCCCACTGTGAGATACTACACCACAACTGGGCCAAGTGACCAAGCCTGAGATCTCCGAAACCACAGGCCCAAACAGCCTTTCCTCCTTAAAAGTCGATGCTCAAGTATTCTGTCACTTGTCTGGGTACTTCCCAGGATGAGAAGCTCCCACCTGACATTTTTCTGCAGAGATCTGGTCAGAGGACTGAGCCACAGTGGCCAGCTCATACCCATCCTTTTTACACATTTCAATTAGGGGTGACATCTGTAACAGTCATCCTCAGAGAGCAATTCAGGAGCCATTCAGCAGCCAGAGCCGCTGAGGAACGGGGTTACTTTCAGTTCTGTGGGAACATGGCTGTCTTTACTTCTACTTTCCAGTTTTGGAAATCAGGCAGAGTAACAGGAAGAAAAGGGAACAGTAGAAAGGAGAACAGGTGGGGTGGCCACACCTGTAGGCCAGTTAATTAAAAGGCTAAGGAAGGATTTTTTCCCCCTGTTTTTTTAAGCCCAGGAATTCAGAACCAGCCTGGCAGTGACATAGCAAGACTCTTTATCTTGGTAAAAACAAAACAAAACAAAAACCAAACAAACAAATAAAACCAGCACAAATGACACCAGGCAAACTGCAGTTAACTCAGTAACTGCTATGAAGGACATCAGGTTGTGGAGGACTCCCTGGTCTCAGGAATCCAGCAGGCCCTGCTTAGGATGGGCAGACCTCGGCAGACTACCCACAAGGCTAAGGAAATGTGGCTCGGACCTGGGAGATCTGAAAAACTGCCCTGGCAGATGAACCTTCTTCAGCATCCTCCCGGGATCCAGCTCATCCTGAGCCCCAGGAAGAGTGGCTTGCAGGGTCAAGTACCATGACGCCACGAAGAATCCATATCATCAAGAAAACCAGAGAGCAGGGCTGGAGAGATAGCCCAGTGGGTAGAGTACTTGATCCCCATACAGAAGACCTGGGTTTAGCTCTTAGCACCCACATGGAGGGTCCAATAAATACAACCTTTCCAAACAAGGCAAAATCATTATAGCAATAATAAGCTTAAAACAAAACAAACAAACAAAAAACTAAAAAGAGCATAAGACCTTGTCTGGGAACTTGACAGAGCTCTGCCCTACGCTGAAGCTCAATAGACTGTTCTTGGCCTCTGCAAATAACCCAAAAAGGCCCCATGTTCCAGGGATTGTAGGTTCTCCAACATTAGGCTCCAATAATGAGAACTAGAAAATCCAGCTGTGGCTCAAAAGAACTTATTACACACACACACACACACACACACACACACACACACACAC
>JADRCD010178778.1:0-41711 GCA_019843815.1 Montemys delectorum
AAAAAAAAAAAAAAAAAAAAAAAAAAAAAAAAAGAAAGAAAAAAAATAAAAATAAAATGAAAACGAAAACAAACCCCTGTTCCGTCCCCCTTCCCCTGCTCATACACCCATCCCCTCCTGCTTCCTGGCTCTGGCATTCCACTACACTGGGGCATAGAACCTTCAAAGGACCAAAGGCCTCTTCTCCCAATGATGAGTGACTAGGCCATCCTCTGCTATACATATGCTGCTGAAGTCATTAGTCCCAACATGTGTACTCTTCAGTTGGAGGACTAGTTCCTGGGAACTCTGAGGGTACTAGTTAGTTCATATTGTTCATCCTAAAGGGCTGCAAGCCCTTAAGCTCCTTGGGTTCTTTCTCTAGTTCCTTCTTTGGGGACCATGTACTCAGTCCAACAGATGGCTGTGAGCCTCTACTTCCATATTAGTCAGGTACTGACTCTCAGGAGACAACTTATCAGTTTATCAGCTCCTGTCAGCCAGCACTTGCTGGCATCCAAAATTATGTCTGGATTTGATGACTGAATATGGGGAGGATTCCTGGGTGGAACAGTCTCTGGATTGTCCTTTCTTCAGTCTCTGCTCTATACTTAGTCTCTCCAACTCCTTCCATGGGTATTTTGTTCCCCTTTTTAAGAAGGAACAAAGTATCCACATTTTGGTCTTCCTTCTTCTTGAGTTTCTTGTGGTTTGTGGTTTGTACTTTGTGTATTCTGATCTTCTGGGCTAATATCCACCTATCAGAGAGTACATACCATGTGTGTTCTTTTATGATTGAGTTACCTCACTCAGGATGATATTCTCCAGATCCATCCACTTCCTAAGAATTTCGTAAATTCATTGTTTTTAATAGCTGAGTAGTACTCCATTGTGTAGATGTATCACATTTTCTGTATCTATTCCTCTGTTGTGGGACATCTGGGTTGTTTCCAGTTTCTGGTTATTATTAATAAGGCTGCTATGAACATAGTGGAGCATGTGTCCTTATTACATGTTGGAGCTTCTTCTGGGTATGCCCAGGAGTGGTATAGCTGGGTCCTCTAGTAGTACTATATCTATTTATTTATTTTTTAACTGGGCTTTTTGGATTTTTTGAATTCTAACTTTTTGAGTTCTTTAAGTATTTTGTATATTTGTCCTCTATCAGACATAGAGTTGGTAAAGATCTTTTCCCAATCTGAAGTTTGCAGTTTTGTCCTATTGACAGTGTTCTTTGCCTTTCATAAGCTCTTCAGTACTATGAGGTCCCATTTACCAATTATTGGTCTTAGAGCCTGAACAACTGGTGTTTTGTTTAGGAACCTGAACATTTCACCACCCATAGATAGACAGGATCATGAGTGGAGGGATGGGGTTACAAACCCATCTTAATTTCTTTTACCCAGAATTGTTCCTGTCTGAAAGAAATGCAGGGGAAAAAAATGGAGCAGAGACCGTAGGAAAGGCCATCCAGTGACATGTCCAAATTGGGATCTATCCTATGACAGAAGTCAAACCCTGACATTATTACTAATGCTACGTTGTGCTTGCAGGCCAGAGTCTAACATGACTGTCCTCTGTGAGGCTCTATCAGCAGCTGACTGAGACAGATGCAGATGCCTACCCCCAAGCATTTTACTATGGTCAGGGATATTTATGGAAGACTTAGAGGAAGAATTGAAGGAGCTGAAGGGTATTGCAACTCTAAAAGAACAACAATGTCAACTAACCTGGACCTGTGGGGGTCTCAGAGACTAAGCCAGCAAGCAAAGCATACAGGGCTGATCTGAGACCCCCAGCACACACAGTTCTCAGTAACCTAGAACTGCCCTGTCTGGACTCAGTGGGAGGGGAGGGGCCTAATACTGTATTGATTGATGCCCCAGGGAAAAGGGATAGGAGTGGAAGGGGAGAGGAGACTTCTGGGAGGAAAGACTGGAAGGGAGCAACATTTGGGATAAATGTTTGGGGTAAATGTAAATGAATAAAATAATTTAAAAAATCAAAATATACTCAGGGACTAAATAACAAAAGAATGAAAGGTGAATGAGAAAAAAAATAGAAAGTAAAGAAATAAGGAGTAAGCAAAATTTGAAAGGAATTGCAGAGTGGCTGTCATAAAAATTGTATTACCTTCATATAAACTAATTGGTTTATCTGATTTAAACTGAATTATTTAATTTTTTAAAATCTAACTATATGTCCCCGACGATGACATGTCACGTTATAGCACATACACAAATTAATAGTAAAGATTCTCATAGGACACAAAGAGATTAGTTCTAAAAAATAGTATTATAAGAATTGCAAATGAAATTAAAACTAAGCATTAGTAGCCATACCAATGTCAAATAAAACAGTATTTAAATTTAAAGCTAAAGCAATCAAGCATGCCAAATAATAACAAAAGTGATAAATAATATTACATAAATGTGTTCATTTTTTTCAATAGGAAATAAAACTACTAAGTATCCATGTAGCCATACTACTCAAAATGATCCAGAAGCACCCATAATCCTTACCGAACTATCAATGTCCGTCATCCAAGGAAAAATTGAATGCTAAGTTTTACTTGTCTTCTGAGAGGCTTCATCCAGCAGCTAATGGAAACAGATACAGAGACCCACAGCCAAACATTAGACAGAGTTCAGGGAGTCTTGTGGAAGATTCTCAGGAAGATTCAGGGAGACAAAGATGTCCAGGACTAGATCAGAAAGAAGCCCTACACCAAACCTAGATACTATTGCTGATGCAAAAAGTGCTTGCTGACAGAATTCTTTTTGTTCCTTCTCATCCTATGGCACATTCTTTATCTAGCTTGTTCTCTGTGCAACCTGCTTCTGTAAAACTGTCCAGTAACTACTGTCTCTCGTCTGAACTGAACTGCCACGATTTCTACACCCCTGCATTGCCTCTCAATCATCCACTCAACAGAACTGACTCACTGGCACTCAGAGATCTGTCTCCTGAGTGTTGAAATTAAAGGCCTGTACCACCAGGGCTGGAAGTAAGCTTTTTGTTACCTGAAACTTGCTGGCCTTGAACTCAGAGAACAGTTTTCCTGTATCTTCTGGGATTAAAATTTCTCTATAATATTGTGTGTGTGTATGTGTGTGTGTGTGTGTGTGTGTGTGTGTGTGTGTATGGATATATATGTATACACACACACATAGACATATAAATTGATATATAGGTAGATAGATAAAACTTTTAAAAATCCTATGGTACATATGTATATTGCAAAATCAACATGTTATTGCATCTTGGATGTTTATGGCTATTTGGAAAGTTATCCCTGTTTTGTAAGAGCAGCACTTCTATGTAATTAGAGTCAACAATACATTCTCTTGCTCGAAGTATGCAAATAAAGATCATGTTGCCACATTAGAGATTGTGATTTGCATGTCATAAAGAGACACCTTAACACAAATTCTGCATATACCTTGAACTTGAACTTCTAGGATACAAAGCAAATAAATGACTAATATCTACAGCTTTATTACCCATATAATAGAAGATTCAAATTATGTATTCAGTGTCCTCTATAGATAAAACATCTAGTATAGTTAGTGCATATTGAAAGGGAACATATTACATTAATGGTCCAATAATGGCTGTTTTTACATTAGAGTGGCTGAGAACCAAGGAGTGGCTCAGTACACAAGGTTCAGCCATCTCAATCTGATCTGAAATCTACAAAAATAGGTGAAAATATTCAGTAATTAATTGTCTTTTATAAGGTTATCATTAAAATAATATATATTTAACAGTAATTTGAAAAGGAGCAGTTGGGGGACAGAAAAGAAGGTAAAATGATATAATTACATTTCAAAACATATGTAGAGTTTCAGCCTTTAAAAAATTACAAAAAGACCACCCTTCCCAAATTAATATTTAATATGAAACATATTTAGGCAGAACTGAACAAATGATCTGAACTTATATCTATATAAAGAAAAATACAAATGGACAACAAATTAATGAGGAAATCCCCATTAAACTTAATCACAAGCTGAATAAAAAAAAAAAAAAAAAACATTGAGAGTTGAGATCACTGGAGGATTTCTGCACAGACCAATAGCCTATAGACTCCATTTTAAAGACGAAGAACCTGGTCTTGGATGTCAGCTAAGAACGACAGCAGCAACACTGCTGATTCACTGTTCCTATATCTACCCAGAGGTGTGCCATCTTTCTAGAACCTTGTACAAATCAACTCAACATATGAAAAAGGATGCTCTGCTGCAACTGTGTAGCAGGTTCTCTTTCACCAGAGTCTCTGAAAGAGAATATAAACAGAAAGCATTTGGTGCAGACTCAGCGTACCCAGCATAGCTGAAGACTTCCACCATTTACACATGAACATACTGAAGTCTCCTGTCCTTACACAATTGCTATTGTTTGAGTCTAAACCTACTAATATTGAGTTTAGACTGAGAGATTATTTTTAAGATATATATTATAAGATGGTACAATATATAAGGATTATACTATGATTATATTCTTAATTATGTGAGTTAAAAAAAAACAGAAATCTATGGCAAAGAGGAATCGGTGCAATATCAGTTTTTAGTGCATATAGTATAAAAATAGAAATCATTAGAAACATAAAGTGACCAATGACATAAAACAGAAAACTGAATTTCAGCAATAATCAAATATATGAGAGAAATTTTGCTTTTGAAAAGGTTTTTTGACACTCAAAAAATAATGATAAGTCTTTGTAAAGAGCACCTTGATTTTTGCCACTTATTCTCTCAATATGAGACATATTGTAAGCAATTTTATCCATCTTCTGAAAGGACAAAATAACTATCAAATTTTAGACTCTCCTTTTCCTGTACTGTTAAATTGGAGAAAATGGTAGCCTCAGAACTTTCCTGGTTTTGTATAAAATGAGACTATCTACATGGAATACAGTGTTAGAAAGAATATCTATGTTCACTTTCTCTGTTTATTTGGACACCTAAGATTGGAAAACCATATTTTTACAATGTTTAAGTTGATGAATTATGTAAACAATCCCATATTTGCCTATTTAACATCTGATCTGCTATTTGTATATACACACACACACACACACACACACAAATTATGCCCACATACATACATGCATGCACACACATATAATAAATACTGGAAGTGTGATAAATATAAAATCCAAAAAGAAAACTTCTATTCAGTGGATTTTCACATGCTCACTTTCCGTAAGCATGAACAGGGCCAATTCTTCCCTTTAGTATCCTCAACCTCTGAAGTTCTTTTTTGTGCATGTTAAAAGAGTATTAAATTTCAACATATGCTGTATTATTTTTGGCATTCTGTATTTTGAGTATAACTTTTTTTTTTTTTTTTACAAATTACAAATTCATCTGTGCATTCTCTTGCCTATATACGCATTGACAGTTTATTTCATAAACTATTATTTGTAGAGTCAAAATCAAAAATTCCCTATGTAATTTTTCTACAAAATCTTTTACTTTTTATGTCCTCAAAACCCAGCTGTCCAAATAGCACAAATCAAATATGCCCAGGGAATAAATATATCTACAATTTGCAAAATGAAATGCCAAAAAATCAGTACTAATACTGCTAGCCTATCACATTAAATATCACATTAAGAATAATATGTAGTGAAGGAAGATTTGAAAGACTAAGTAGTGTTGAGGAAGTTGAATAAAATACAAAAAAGGGTGTTTGTTATAAATAAGCAAGTTTTGAAAGCAGATTGGTTAGCCAAACCTATGATTTCTCTGGGAATTTCCAGTCACTGACATTTCTAAACAGTGAAAGTACAGAGAAAGAAAGCCTAATGTTCATTGGCTTTCAATGTATTCATGAATTTCAATGAATTTCAATGTATTTGTATGAATTCCTAATACTTATATATTACTCCATTAGAAATATTAACCCATGAGTAACTAGAAATGATTGAATCAAAAACGAACTCCAAGTATAAAGCCATCAATATTTCTCGTAAATGTGTTTAGCTCCCATTTTTTTTCATTTTTCCTAGTTATTTCTATTTATTTACATTTCAAATGTTATACCCCCTTCCAAGATTCCCCTCCACAAACCCTCTATCCCCTATCCCTGCCTCTATGAGGGTGCTCCCCGACCTGCTCATCCACACCTGCCTCAGTACCTTAGGATCCCCCTACCCTCGGACATGCAGCCTCCACAGGACCAGGAGGCTCCCCTCCAGTGATGTCCGCTAAGGCAATCCTCTGCTATAAATTCAGCTGGAGCCATGGGTCCCCCCATGTGTACTCTTTGGTTCTTGGTTTAATCCCTGAGCAATTAGGAGAGTCTGGTTGGTTGATATTGTTTTTCTTCTTATGAGGTTGCAAATCCCTTCAGTTCCTCCAGTCCTTGCTCTAAATTCTCCATTGAGGTCCCTGTGCACACTCAGTCTGATGTTCAGCTGCATGCATCCGCATCTGTATTGGTCAGGCTCTGGCAGGTCTTAGGGCCACTCACTTCTCAGAGGACAGCTATACCAGACTTCTGTCAGCAAATACTTCTTGGCATCAGCAATAGTGTCTGTCTTTGGTGTCTGAGATGGGATGGATCCTTTGATGGGCAATCTCTGGATGGCCTTTCCTTCAGTCTCTGCTCCACTCTTTGGACAGAAGGAATTCAAGATTAGTATTTTTGAGGTGGGTGGGTGGCCTCATCCCTCAACCAAGGGCCGTGCCTATTCACTACTCTACAGGTTCTATCTTCCCTTTTTGGGGAGTATTTTGGCTAATGTCTGTAGAGAGTTGTCTGAACCGCACCCTAAGATGGCACTGATTTCCGCTCCTTGCTGGAGCTCTAGAGTGATAAACAACTCATTTGGCTGTGCTTGTTTGCCTGGCTTGCTTCCGCGTTTGGCAACCTATCTGCACGCACCACCGTGGTCTACTGGGATAGGCTCAGGATGGGCTTTTAAGGGCCTGGGGTGTTCCCCTCAGGACCAGAAGATAGTCAGAAGTTAGTCAGAAGTTAGTCAGAAGTTAGTCATAAGAAGTCAGAAGTTAGAAGTCAGAAGAAGAATGTTCAAGGTTCCTGAATAAACTGCTTTAAGAAGAGCTCTTGGGTTGCGTCTTTCTTGCTGGCTGAGACCGTCGCAACAAATGTCCCCTCTCTTGGGTCCTGGGAATCTCTTGGGTCCCTTCCATCTATAACTTTCTAGTGACTCTCCTCAGTCCTCCCTCTCCTACCGCTACACACCTCCTTCTAATTCCTGACCCTCTGTATTTCTCCCCCATCTCCTCCCATATTTTTATAGCATGTCATTCAGATTTTGATATATAAATACTTCAATTTCATGAAGACTAGATATTTTTCTAATAAAATTTCTATTTTAAAATGCCTTCTTTAAATAGGTGCAATAAAGTTAACATTTAAATACAACTAAAGTAGAACATAATACCAAACCTAATACCCCTATTTTATAATTTATAATATAACATAATCACTTTAAATTTACTTAGGAAACATATCTAAGGTTTATTGAACTAAAATCACTAATCTCTGTAGTAAGACATTAACAAATACCCATACTAACTGAAACTTAATTAAATATTTCTGATTTTTATATCTCCATTAAAAGTACAATGTCGACCTTTAATATTATCATAATAGGCTAACTAGTTTTATCAAATAACATGAAAAGCCACAGTAGTCACTTTAGTACTATTGTGTTAAAGAAATTATTAATATAGCATTTTATAAGTTGAACATATCTATATGTTTGTGGTTAATTGACCTTTTGTGTTAATACTTATTACTATATGTTGTTGAATATATATTGTGCATAACTAATATTGATAAATATTGAATAAAATTTGCATTGTATGCTCATCATCAGTATTAAAAACAAAACAAAACAAAACCTGGTCTTTTAGTCATGTCTTATAATTACTTCATCTTTCGTGAGAAAGGAGAATTGGAAATTGAAGTTATTGTTTATTAGTAGGCAAAATTGCCTTTGTATATATATGTTTATAATAAAATTAGAATTATAAAATTTGAGTGTGCAAATATAACACTGAAATTGCAATAGAATTGAATACTAACATGTTTATTTCATATGCTGAATTCTTAATCTTACTGAGTATTTGCATGTTAATTTCCTCTCAGAAGTGCTTTGCAAAGACATCACAGGACGTGATTACAACAGATTAATTGACATTAGTTTGTAACATTTTGACAAAATATATCTGAAATTCTGAGCTCTGCATATTTGCATGCTAGGTAATAATATTTGAGATCTGATTCTTTATCAGCCTATACCTTATGCATTTCCAGGTCCTTCCTACCTTTCTATTTCTCTTCTTTCCTCCCTTCCTCCTTCTTTTCTTCTCATCCCTTCTCTTTTCTTTAAATGCAATGAAGTTCCTTCTATTGTTTGTATGTAGAGGCAGCAAAGTTAACTGGACAGTTTCGGTCATCTGAACTGTCTATAAATTACCTGTTAACAAGCTTATTTTGCAAGCTTAAAGAATAAGGCTGGTTGAATTTCTTAGTTTTGTTGTTGTTGTTGTTGTTGTACATTTTAATGAGAATATAGTCAAACTTAAGTTCAACACATTCACAGAAATGTTCTGGTTTTGAGCTTTAATGTATAAAACCAAGGTCATTGGAAATGAGAGAACTTTTATAAACTTTACTTTAAAAATCATATTTGAAAATTTGCAGTGTCATTCATGAAAATATGTAGCTACTCTAATAATCTGGCCTTGGAGATCACAAGTTGTTTTATTCTAGTAGTAATCCTTTATCACATTACATAGCACAAATTTTATATGTGTACATCTATCTCAATATGTTTGGTTTCCAGACTGAATAAAACTGGTTATAGCAAAATTTGAAAGGCTTAAGAATAGACTGAGATGATGAACCAGAGCAGAGTCAGGAGGAAAATGGGCTGGAGCTACTGGAATCTGGATATATGAGCTATCAACAAGGTAAGGGCTCAACAGGGACCAGAACAGGAAATAGTGGGTTTAACTACAGGTTCAAGAAGGTAAGCAGATAGAGTGGGTTCAACTACAGTTTCAGAAAGGTAAGTATATGGAGAGATAACCTTGGAATTGAGATAAACTGTGCTCTAGGGACAGTTGGCAATTCCTCTGCATTTCAGTACATGACACACCCATGTACACATACTGTCAGATAATAGAGTGGTATATGGCCACACCTTGACCAGGTAGATTTCTACTACTTTATGGAGCAATAAGGAAATTGTAATCTTTTATTATTTTGCTTTTTCTGCTAAGTTTTTGGGCTTGGTTTTCAGAAACACCCATGTATTCCAACAGTTTCAGTTCATACTAGGAAATTGACAGGATGAGTTATCTTAAAGAAATTGTCGCCAGGCAGTGGTGGCATACTCCTTTAATCCAAGCACTTGGGAGGCAGAGGCAGGCAAATTTCTGAGTTTGAGGCCAGCCTGGTCTACAGAGTGAGTTCCAGGACACCCAGGGCTACACAGAGAAACCCTTTCTCGAAAAACTAAGGAAAAAAAAATCACATATCAGTCTATGTTGATGGATGTTGATAACAGAAAGTGATTTGCAAGTCTAACCAAGCAGGACTAGAGTCATCCTCTATCATAAGGATGAAACGTAAGATTTCTTGGTGAAATGGAGCCTACTAGGGTCAGGCAAATCAGACCAAAAAAAAAAAAAAAAAAAAAAAAAAGAAGTTTTATAAAATATGTTGTCGCTTAGAGCAGAGCATGGTTTAAGAAAGTAAAATATGGTTCAATTATGTTTCTTGTTGCTTCATCCCAATGCCTTACAAAAGAAATTTCAGAGAGAGGAGAAAATATTTATGAGGTTAGACATCCTGTCATGGCAGAATAGATATGGGTGCCAGACTGAAGCACTTAGCCCCACTTCAATGTACTGGACAAGCAGAGAGTTGAGCAATGACTCACCATTTGCTTTTATCTTTGTATTCAGTCCTAGTAAAAATACTTTCTGAATCTTAATAATAAAAAATATAGCTTGTGAGCAGCTACAAATTAGTAAATTAATTTATTCTCTAGTATTAATTTTAATTCACTTCTCATATAGTTGCAATGATAATGTTTATTGACACAAACAAAAATGTAACAAAGCAAACCATAACAAACAAAGAGAAAACAAATAACATCCATATATATTTGAACTGTCAATCACACATTGCAAAGACTTTTTCCACTTTCTACTCATTCTCCATTTCAAATTCCAATGGGACTGTATTCCTAATAGTTTTCTCTACACTAGATCTTAGTCTTTGTAGTGGCTATTCCTGGTTGTCAACTTGACTATATTTTAAATAAACTACAATCCAGAATTAGAAGGCTCACCTGAGGCCCTAATCTGGAGGCAGGGAGATACAAGTTTCCGATTGGAAACTTGGCATAGAGATCTTAAGGCATAGTGGCTATGAATCCCAGAAGATTAAGATAGGAAGATCAACAAGTTCAAGATCATCTAGGATTAAAGGTGTGGTGGCATACTCCTTTAATCTGGGTCATACCTTTTGCTGGAGACTTGTATAAGGACATTGGAAGAAGGAAGGCAAGGCTCACTCTGCTTTGCCTGCTTGCCTTGTGGGACTGAGCAACTGCTAGATCCTTGGACTTCCAATCACAGCTGCTGCTGACCTTTGTTGGGAGTTGGACTATAGACTGTAAGTCACAAATAAATTCCTTTCCTACATAGAGACTACCATAAGTTCTGTGACTCTAGAGAACCCTGACTAATACAGTCTTCCATGATTGTCTGCTTTTTATATTTTTCATCATGAGTTGCTTGGTTTAATGTCATATATGCTGTCTGTTTCCTTCTCTGTCTCTCTGTCTCTGTCTCTCTCTCACCAGTCTCATGCTAGTCTTGTGCTTACAGGTAGAAAGTAAAACAAAAATAAAACTAGTACTTGTCTTTACTATTGATGGAACCATACTTAGTTTGCTGACTTTTTAAACATGTATTTATTATCCCTTACCTTTTACATGAATGAGTATACTACTGTATTCTTTTCAAGATTGTTTAATCAGAGGACTACTAGCTTTTAATTATTTTAAAATTTTGCTAACCACAGTATAAATAAGGAACCCATTTGTGAGTCTAAGACAAAATATTTGGAAACTGCAAATAGTTTTTCTGTGTTATTGTACATAGGACCAATATTAGAGAAAATATTTGCATGTAAACAGTATAAAGATTATCCTCAAGTCCATACCTATATACATCACTTAGGAATCCTTAAAACTCCAATTCTATTTTACTTGTTCTTTCACAAGACATAATTTTTTCTTATTTCTTATAAGCTACTGATTATTTGGATGCTAACCCTTAAACTGCAATTTAAAAAGTAGAAAAATAAATGCAAAGGCAGTTGAGGAGAAAGATGTTCTTTTCTATATCAAAACCTGTAAATGGCACATTAATAACACTGGGTCAAGGTAGTGTCATTATTATTTAAAAAAAAAAAAAACAAAAACTGGATTGTGGCTAAAAATAAAAGAACTGATTCAAAATCACCAGTGTAATTTGTTCCATCAACATGTCTATATGAAAATAAGTTTCACTTTTTCAGAGATCCAAAATTTTACAGGCTGAATATGTAAATGAGAAAGTTGATAAATCACATACAACATTAGTAATTATGTCTTTAACATACCATTTTTACTATGAACCACAAGTATACCCTTCCCTATGATATATATGATCAATATTTTAGCATTTCATATTACTACAATGATGTAAAATAACTGAACTGGGAGAGGGGCCCCAAAACTCTATTTTAAAAAATATTCAGAGTTCTGTTTCTTCCTGTCTCATTTAGATTGTAGGAAGAAATTGGAAAATCAATTTTCCTTAAAATATGACCAAGTTGCTAGAGTTTTTCTAAGGAATTTGATCAACTTTGACAACTCACCCTCAACACATTGTCACAAGTATGTGTGTGTATATCTCTCTGTATACATAGAGCCTTTACATATACAGAAAGTACTTTAAGCAAAACCTACAAATACATTTAGCAATTAGCAGCCATAGTTATAAAATGTCAACAGACTCTAGAAGCCCATGCCTTTAATGAAACAGAACAATTGTTTATTCTGATGCAAGGCTTAGTCGCCCAACAGATGCTTTGAGATTTATGTACAGATTCATTTTTTGAATGAAGTCTGAAAACTTAATGGAAACAAAACTGGCTGCTTTTGAAAAGTGTGCCATAGATCATGACAATAACCTACTATAGATTGAACATGTCTATTTTATTTGGCATGGGTGGTGGGAGAGATTCCTTTAGCTCAATTTGCTTTTTGTATTTTACAGCAGAAATTCTCAGGAATATAGAGACCATTTCCACAGCTAAAATACCAATAAATGTTCTCTGTGGACTACTCTACACCACTCTCTATCCTTAGCAGGGATCAACATGTATCCTATGTTTTAAAAAAGAAGAATTATTTCAAAACCCCTCTCAGACTTTGTAGGGAAAATTGCTGTAATTGTTGGTGAAGATGATTTCTGTTTTGCTTTTTCACTAAATTAAATGTTTCTCTATAGCACAGCATGGTGGCTTTTGTAACCTTTCAATGTTAAAATGAGCTATTTACTATTTGCTAGAGTGTTTCTTTTGCAAAATAAATGAATTCAATTGATTGAATTGTGGTTAGCCATGAATTCATCCACAAAAGCATGAGCATAGTTACATGTCCTACTTTGCATCTCAAAGTACTTCAACGCTTTGAAATATGTTTCTTTAAAATAGGTTCTTAGTACTTGTTTTAAATAAATGAACACATACAAAATGGTAACTCTATAATTATGACATAAGCCATTTATTAGTCACCTGATGTGAGAAAATCATGAAGATTCTATGTGGCTTCTGAGAAAAATTCAAGAAGTAAGGATTTATACAATTCTTATCCATGTAAGATTTGGTGATTGCTATGAATTATGTTATCATAGATACATACATCAACCTTCTTAGCTATTGTCTTCTAAGTTTTTTAAACATTTTACCAAAATTTCAAAATTCCTTCTAGAGTGTCTAAAATGCAAAGAAAACATAGTTAAATAGAACATTTCCCAAGATATTAATTAGTACAATAGGAACCAAGACACAAAAATGAACATTTAAATTTACCTTGGGGATATTTTCAATATCAGAAAAACAGTGGAGATAGTCTGAAACATCTGTGGAAAGCAATTACAGGCAAAGGAGCCCAAGTGTTAGACTTAATTCTAGTAAATAATGCATTTTTCCAGGCACATAATAACATGTCCCCTGTGTGAAACTCTAGGTGTCAGAGAGGATTATAATGGAACAATGTTTGCCACAGCAATAGGGAACTAGGAGAGACGAAAAGAACTGCCCCATGTTGGTTCTATAAAGCAGGAAGAGGACTCATCAGCTACCACGATGCCACTTTAAATTAAGATACAACTCTAAGGGACAGTTTATTATTCTTCAAATGAAGCATAGTTCTTCAGCACCTAAAATGGCTGGCCTGGAAGGATAAACATGGTTGATATTCCACAGTAAAGCTTCCCCTCAACCAAGTACAATGATCATGGAAAATTGGTGTGGAGGTTACAGATGTTAAATTGTTTTTTGCTTATCTATTCATTTATTATCAATACTGACTTTACCATTGATATAGATGCCCAATAGACAACCTATTTATTGCCACCATTAGCCACATAACTGGCCTAATGATAAGAGAAATCACTTGAAGTCTTACTCTAAAATAGAAGGAAGCAGCATTCCGAAACCCATAGCTGCCTTCTTGAGGCACTCTCAAATGTGTCAGTCTATAAAGCTTATGTGCTACAAAGGCCATAGCTATTCTGATAATACATCTTTGCTGAGAATAGGAATCTCCTCATATGCTTGCTTATATGTTTACATTATGACTAGAGCTCTCACCCACTCACACTGAAAATCTTAAGAAGAAATGTGTCTCTAAAATAAAGAGTTTTCTCCTCTGAATTTTCTGAGTCTTAAAAGTATCTGGAAGAATGGGTTCTTTATATATAATAACCATAAAACAACTTGAAAATCCCCTGGGATTAAAAACAGTATCTTAACTTCTTAATTGTAAAAGTAATTCCTACTTGTAGATATGTATTTGTAGCTCTAAGATTTTTTTCTCATTATTATCTCTTTGACAGTATATATTAAGTTTCCAGTGAATACAACCTTACATTGTTCCAACAGGCCTCCAGAACTTAACTCTACTGATGATAATTTAGACATGTTATTATTACCTTAAAGCTGGTCTATAGGTCCTGATACCTGCCATGATGCTAAGAACACCTAGTCTGTATTTAAAAAAAAAAAAGCAAGCAAATTAATATGTCACTAAATGTAATAAAATCTTGTTTTGTGGCTTCTATAGTTTCATTTTCTTGCCAATTGAAGTGTGTCAACCAGGTTCTGGTTTTAGGAATGACATAAAAAGAGATGTAAGTCTCAGAGCTGCCTGATTTGGACAAGTTTCCTGAGCAACTGCCAGCTAGCAATAAGGTCTTTCCTTTTGACTTTAAGAGTTTCTGTGTCATGGTACTCTTACCTCCTAACAATATCTTCTTCTTAACTTTCCATTAGATTCTTTCTGGAATTATTGGTGCTCAGTATTGCCCTATCCTCAATATATGAAGATAAGTATTTGTGTTTTCTACATAAGGTATGATAGTGCTTGGAACATCTTACAGGAAAAAGGGCTCTATATAGCGGCACATGTTCACGGCTTTCTTAGCTTATGCCTTCTAAATGACTTGAGTGCCTATGGTCTTGTTACTATTATATTGCTATTAAAAGTTCATGGTAAAATTTGCATCTCAATCTTAGACTAAGCTATCTGTTGTGTATGAATTTTAAATAATTCATTCTGTAAAATATTCAAATAGTGCTCTCTGGCCACAGAATGCAACAATTAGAGAGTATTATCTTTGCTTAGTGATAGTAACTTCACTAGCATCAGGTAACTACAAGGAAGGAGTTTGTTATGTTTATAAATACAAGTAAAGTTTTCTAAAGAGCCAGAAATGTACTCAAATAGAAAAAGAAAAACTCTCTGTCGTGATCGTTTAGGCCAGCAAGAAAGATGAGACCCAAGGGCTCTTCTTAAAGCAGTTTATTCAGGAACCTTGAACATTCTTCTGACTGACTGACTGACTGACTGCTCCGGCACCTCCCTTACCCCTTAAATGCTCCATCCTGAGCCTATCTCAGTAGGCCACGGGGTGCAGGCAGATAGGTTGCCAAATGCGGAAGCAAGCCAGGCAAACAAGCACAGCCAAATAAGGAGTTGTTTATCACTCTAGCGCTCCAGCAAGGAGCTGAAATTGGTGCCATCTTAGGGTGAGGTTCAGACAGCTCTCTACACTCTCTATCTGTTATCTATCTATCTAATTACACAATAACCATCATAACTATAGTTTAAAAAATATTTAGGATTTCTTTTATACATAATACATTGAAGAATAGATCTGAAAATCATTATTTGTATGTCCTCACTAATGCAAACTGTAAAGCACGGTTGAGTAAAAATGAAGAAATGAAGAGAAATACTTGTATGTAGTTCAGACACCTTAATGTTGTTTTCTCTGGGTAATGACGATGATTCTACTGCTTTCTTTCTGATGGCTAGTTGATTGAGTCAATGCAATCAAGAAACTAATATAGATTATTTCTACTTGTTTAGAAGTCACAAAACTTATTTTCCTTATGAGGACATCAAACAGTTTTATCATAATTAATAAGACTTAAGTGCTAAAATGTAGATAGTCACCACTAAAAAGTCATCTTCCTAGGCTGTATACTCATAATTCAAAGAAGAGGGAAACCTTGAGGCACTTGACTTTTTTTTTTTTATACCTGTGACTATGCAAAATCACTAGAAATAAGAGGCCTTTTCCTTCTCTTTCCCAGGGTTTATATTATAAAATCTCTTTGTTTCTCTGTCTCTCTGTCTTTGTCTCTGTCTCTGCCTCTATCTCCCTCTCTCTCTCTTTCTTCTGTGTATCTGTGTTTGTTTGTTTTATCTCCTTAATTTTCTTCTTTCCTCCATGCCTCACCCTCTTCCTCCACTATAAACCTACACTCCTACACTTTATAAAAGAAGACTAATTATAAGGACTTGGCAGATGTTTCAGCATACATAATTTATACTCTACAAATATGAAGTCATTAGCCAAACCTCTAGCTCCTTTGTGATGATCTAGGTATGGCTGGATGTACAAGTAAGGTCTTTCATGGGGTTTAAGATAATAGATCCTAAGTGTATCCTGGACAATCAGGAAGGCAGAAATTACAATCACAAAGATCACTGAGAGATACCTTCTCATGGTAACAAAGAAGCAAATGAGTGATGGAGCCTATAATCTTGATTTGATATTTACCTATTTTGCATGGATACACACACTGTACCCTAACAAAATGCAGCCCCATCCACACACAAAGAAAAAAATGCCATAAACCAAATCACAATTCTATGTCAATACAATAATTTTAGTTATATACATATGGTATATGCATTTCAAAGGTGAAATTGATCTTATAAAAACTATCAAAATATGGTGGAAATTTGATTGTGGTTATTAAGACTCTTATGATCTGCATTTTGGAATATGGAACACAGAGCTAAAATTAAAATAGTGTGTGCTATTATACAATTCAGAATGTTTAAACTTCAATTCTAGCTACATATGAAAACATGTAAATTAAACAACAAATAAAGGGAGAAGAAAGGATAATTAAAACTATATTAAACACAATATTACAAATTACACAGATGCTACATGAAAAACATCAGAAAATTGGTAGAAAGAATACAAGGACATTCCTTTTGTGCTACTTAGAGTTGTCTCTCCTGCATTCTGTAAGAGAAGCAATTATGTGCTCAGTGCAATGGATGACTTGAGAGATGGGGGTTTTAGTTAACAAAACACAGAAAAAAATGAAAAAGATAGAGCAAATTATAATTGGCAGCAACAAGATAATATAATAGAGAAAACCACAAACTGGCAAAATTGGATAAAATGAGGGGCCTGCTCTCACTAAACCTTACTGAATTACAACAGGGGCAGGAAATGGCCACATTAAACAAAAAAGTGGCAGAATGATCCAACTCTCTAAAATACCTCTGACCAAGCTTGTGTATTTTACTTCCCAGAAAGCAATAAAAGCTAACATTACATTAGACTAATTTTAAACGTGTATGATGACTTCCCTGATAAACACGAGATGAAAAGTAAAATACTATTATTAATGACCATTGAGCAACAAAAGTTTAGAATTATTTATAATGATTTAGTATTCTAGATCTTAATCAGAAAATAGCAGTAAATTAAGTATCTAAAATAAACATAGTGGGCATAAGCCTTTGTAATGATTGTAGCCCAAAGTAAAAGCAGAGTAAGTTTTTTTCTCCACATCATATTGATATATTAGAATTATACTATGACCGGCAGAATGGAACATTTCCTTGGGAATTTATGTGCTGCTGTAAATTGTAGGCATTTTCAAAGGTTGAGACTATGGGGAATTTTAAAATGTGAAAACAATAAGGCAAATTCTATCAGGTATTTTCATATGAATACTATTAGGATTTTCTGGCTTTAGTTACATTTTTAATACACATTTTTCTGATATATTCATATTTTTCACAAATATATTAAAAATATACTTTGTTAACATAATACAAATAGCTGTAAATGAGAATATAAATATCTAACACTTTACCAGTGTACATTTATCTAGCATACACTGTCACAAGAATGAAATGCAGGAAAATGAATAGAATTCATAACTGACTATAAACTGTATATGGCAAAAGTCTATACAAATCAATGTTAAGAAATGGTTATAACAGGGTGGTGGTGGTGCACGCCTTTAATCCAAGCACTTGGGAGGCAGAGGCAGGCGGATTTCTGAGTTCCAGGCTAGCCTGGTCTACAGAGTGAGTTCCAGGACAGCCAGGGCTACTCACAGAAACCCTGTCTCAAAAACAAAACAAAACAAAACAAAACACAAAAACAAAACAAAACAAACAAAAAAAGAAATGGTTAAAGATGTGTATCTATATATGTGTCAAAACTTTTCTCTGGTGGGGGGATTGTTTTGATTCTGTGTAAATCTTTTGTAATGTACCTTGCGGTTAAGGCAGTCCACTACATAAAATAGGTTTCCTTCCTTAGTGAGAGGTACCACACAAAATTTGAAGATCTAAATAGAATGACACACATTGATTCAGCTAAAATGAGACAATTTATGTAAATTGATTATCTTCAAGCTGCTGCCTCATTCTCTCCACCCTAACTTACATGTTTAGATTTAAAAAGGAATATTGGGTTTTCATGTGTTTGTTCCTGTCAGCCTTTAGGTGTGAAGCCATATAGACTTCTATGAATCTAAAGCTTACTGAATTATACTGGAGATCTTCACAGCTTCTATACTGCTTTAAGCCAATCCTGCAAAATGCTTTCCTTTCTCTTCTTCTCCTTCATCTCTTTCTATTTTTTCTTTCTCCTTCTAGGCTTTCACCAATACCAACACTATCCTGCCTTAAATCTAGGTTCCCTACTTGTTCTGTTTAGATGGAGATATTAGAACAAAATAAAGACCCAACATTTGGAATATAATTAGTTGCTCCTTACAGAATTACAGATAGGAATGGGAAGTATTGTTTATAAGAGGTGATAAAAACAAAATGAACAGAAGCTAAATATCTGATATTAAAAGATATGGTCAAAATCAAATAGAAAAATATGGACTTAAATTCTTGAGCTGCTATGTTTCCCATTTCTCTGTAATTTGTGAAGGAGATTAAAGGCATTTGGTAAGAAAATTAATTAGCACAATAAATCAAATGTATTGCGAAAAATTTTAAGAAAGTAAGAAGCTTACTAATGCATTTAAGAATTTTGGCTCCAAAAAATTATATCTCAGGGCACTGAGTGAACTTCAAGATCAGTTCATTAAGCTTGTGTCAAGTATCTGTGAGAAATGATGTAAGGCCAAGTAAAAGTGGGAAAAATGTTGCTGGATGTTTAAGAGAAGGAAGAGGTTAAGACCAGATTCTACACTAGACAGAGGTCAGATTTCATTATTTCTGAGATTGCAGAATTTACAGAATTTAGGAAATGTATTGAACTTGCAATAGAATTAAAATGAGTTGAGTGTAACAAATTACATCTTATAAAGCAGCAAGGCAAAATACAGTTATTTGCTAGTTATTTTCATACTGAATTTTATGTTACTTTCTGGTAATGGTTCATTTTAGCAAAATACCGATAATGGAAAGCATATTGCCTATATAGTAAAAAAGAAAATGGTTATGGTAAATAAAAGCATGAAATTAAAATAAAAACAGAGTTCTCATAGAGTTACTAAAATGGGTGCTATGAATGATAATTGTAGATAATAATTTGAGAAATGACCTTTTAAGGCAAAAACATGAAGGTTGTTTCATATAGTTATGTTGAACAAAAAAAATCAGAAATCAAAGGAACAAAGATTGATAGATAATTGTCCCTTTTCCCAAGAGATCAAGACTCCTTCCCTCATGATACCATTTGGTATGAAAATGTTGATGCTGATGTTATATGAGCACATACTCAGTAAGAGAATGATGTTAGTGCACTGGTATTCAAGTCTAATATTATGATGGCAATTAAGTGTTTACAAGTAGTCACAAAGCATGTTAATCTGTGATACTTTAATAGAAGAAAGTACAAGTATATTTTATACTATTATTTGCTGGTATTTTGTTCAGCACAAAAATATATTTTAGCAGCTGACCCTGTTATTGAATCAGGGAAAGACTGAAAGAAGTTGAGGAGGAGGGCGATCGTGCAGGAGGACTAGCAGTCTCAATTAATCTGGACTCCCAAGATCTCTCAAACACTGTACCACCAAACAGGCATCATAGACCAGCTGATGTGAGGCCACCAACAAACATACATTAGAGGACTGCCAGGTCTGTGTTCATTCAGAGATGACGCACCTAACCCTCGAGAGACTGGAGGCCATAGGGAGTTTAGAGGTCAGGTGGCATGGGGGGTTGGGGACATTCATGTGGAGACAGTGAGGTGGGGAGGAGGTATGGGATATGGAGCAGTGGGAGCGTGGATGGGGACAGGGGATAAAATATGGAGTGTAAAATAAATAAGTAAATTAATTAATTTAAAAATGTCTTATAGAAGCTATACATGACAAATGATGACTCAGAGGGCCTCATAAGATTTATGGGCCTATAATTTCTTCAGTGATATTAAACACAAACACTAGGTTCAATACAAACATATATTTATTATTTTGAATAACTATTTTAGTTGTAATGTTAGAAAGTAAAATAAAATATTTCCTCTTTAGTCTACAAACTCTATAACATTTTGTCTGCTGTAAGGTCTGTGTTTCATGTTACTCGGATTATAAGATGAATCAGCAGAATCCCCTAGAGAAATGCCTCCGAAAATTATTAACATATTTGGAAAACAATTTCCCATCCTGTTATATTATATGCCTATAATCCCAGGATTTAAGTAGCTAAGGAAGGAGAATCCATGAGATCTTGGCTGAAATGGACTACAATTATTTCATGATATATCAACTCTTCTTTAAAAAATGAGGCCAGTGCCCTTCTTATAAAAGCAGTTGATGCCAGACTTGATGACCTTAGTTCTATTCCCAGGGACCCTGTGGTAGAAAGAGAGAGCACATGCCATCTAATTGTCTAGTTATATCCACATGCATGCAGTTGCATAAACACACACGCGCACACACACACACACATACACACACACAAATTGTAAGACATTAAAGACAAGTAATTGTTTCTTTGTTAATATAGAAACTATTTAATCATAAAATGTAGATATAAATATAAGACTGATGAGACATTAATCTTCACAACAAGCATCTAGGTTCAAATAAAATACAGACCCAAAGCAACAGGTAAGTTTAGCAGGTTTGAAAAAGTAAACCTGTTATTTTCAGGATTGGTAAATAAGCCAGGGACAAGGGCAATGTTAATTATTTTCAAAGTAAACATAAAAGAAATGTCATAACATCTTGGCAAAAATTATGAGGCAAGATAAGAACTTAGGTTACTTACCTTGAAGGGCAATTAAACAAATGTGTTCTTATTAGGTCTTTGTTTTGATAATATAGACATGGGATAAATTGTAGTCAGTTAGATAAGGTTATGTTGTCTGTCTTGTTAGAACTCTCTTATGGCATTGTCATTACTGGGTAGATGGAAAGCCAAGTTGTTAAGGTGTTGTTGCTACTACTTGAGTGAAATATATGTAACAAAAATACCACATAATATATAAAATTAAAGCAAACTCATATGAAGGGGAGAGGGATTCCATTCACTCAGCATGAACTAGAAAACCAGAATTTAGAATTGGAAATTGATATTGACAAGTCAATCATAAGTATTTACATCTACATGGAATAATAATCTTAGTGTAGCATTGTGTTCTAAAACAATACTGTATAGTGGGAATGATACAGACAAAGGGGAATTATTTATCACAGTCTAAAGACTAGGAAGCAAAGATCAAAGTGTTGGGAAGCATAGTATTTGAGGATGGTCTCTTTCTAGTTTATGATGAGGTATTTTCTAGCACTACTCTCTCTTGATCAGAAAGATGAAAGAGAATTTGTGGCTCTATTTTTAAGCTTTCATTCCTTTTGTGATGTTTCTAAGACACAAATTCCAACATATTAATTCTTGAGGACATGAGTCTTAATATCAAAGCATGAAAGTGAAAAAACACAATAAATATTTTAGATATACTTATGGATAATAAATAAAACAATATTGATAAAATAGAATTATAAAAGGTGGTTATGAAATGATTCCATTTATAAATCTAATCTATTAGAAATCTTGAAATGAGAAAATATTTTCAATTATTTATTAAAACAAAGGTGTGATTCCCATGCACACTTTATGTGACAGTAGTTTATAAGGCAAAAGCTTCAAGGAAGCCATCTCCTACAACCCCTAACTCAGAGGTAGCCAAGATATGTCCTTGCGATAGTCTCGTGTGCTAGGTGTCCACCAAGATATGATTTACTATAATAGCTAAACAAAATTAAACGTTGTTCTCTGACCTCCACCAATGTTCCAATATCCTAGCCAAACCCTGGCTTGGATTTTTGCAGACTAATTGCCTCCAGTATTGTTAGGGAGGTAATAAGGGGTGGAGGGTAGAGCATTGAAGTTTACAGAATAAAGTTGATAAACCCAGGGCAAGGTCAACTTTTCAGTCTGTACTCCAAGGGATTAGAAGAATGAGACCACTGGGACACATCTCTGCTAGCCCAAAAGATTAACATAATGGGCATTTACTAAGGATGGGCGGGACCTTGAGATAGTGTACTGCAGAGTATTCGAGATTAGAGCCTCTACCCTCCTGGCTGGCTCACCTGTAGGCCACCCCCCCCTCCACCAGGGGCACTGCATGGGTCCAGAGGAGATGGCTACTGTTTTAGACTCAGTGTGTTTCAGATGGCCTCAGATGTACCTTGACCACTGAGCTGCCAGATTTTTCTTTTCTCTTTTGTAATGATTGTAAAATTCTGATGCCATTTTAAGAAATACATTCAGATCCTGCACTTCCTTGTGTTGTGTCTGCCATTTTTTAAGCTGCCAACGTCTTGCCGACCTGATCAGGGCCCTGTTTCTCCCATGGGTTGAGAGAGGCCATGGCTGGCTGGCCAGTGGCAGTGTGGAATTAATTATCATACACAGAAAAATAATAAAGAAAGTCAATACTGAGAAATTTGCCCAAGGAAAAACACAATGGGAGAAATTAAGAATAAAATATAAAATATTTTTGAAACATTGCTACAAGTCTTAGAGAAAATAGAATTCTGGGAGGAGGTTCACAAAAGCATATAGAGATAAATATAAATTATAGTTTCTTTAACATTTTAAATATTGTATAGTCTCAGATTAAAAGTTAAACAATGGAAGATTGTTTGATACCTAAAATCAAAGGAAAAAAATATTACGTGAAGTGAAATGTTGAATTAATAATTAAAAGAAATTGCAACTACTGCTCTTTCAGAGAAAGAGAAAGAAGGCAGAAGGTCAAATTATTTGCAGTGTTTTAAATTTTAAAATTCATGCAGATAATCCTAAAATGTCCTAACATCCTAAAACCCTAAAAAAAAAAAAAAAGCATGCATATAAGCAATATTGTACAAATTACCAGGTTACAATGAATATTTTTATATGTAGAAGCAAATGAATGTATGCAAATACTAACTAATGTCTAATGAATAAAGAAATCAGTTTTGAAAGAGATGAGCAGAGGGGTTGAAGTTAGGAAAGAAAAGAGAATGACGAATTTATAACCAAAAGATAAAGGAGAAAAAAAAAGTAACCCAAACCTGATCCAAAATGAGACATTCTAGAAAAAAGTAAATCTATAGTGTATCAAAACTGTAGTAGTAAATATAGTTTATTATTAAAATATAAGAAATTATATTTTTAGAATCACTAAGAAGATTGGATAGTCAAGATCTTATTTCACAATAGCTTCTTCAGATTTAGCAAAACCAACAAGATTGGGAGTAGAAATACAATATTAAACTTCCACTCACCAAAGAAATTTATAGATTTATATTTCATAGATTTCAGTGTTTTGATGTAATATTCACAAGAATTAAATGATCATCAAGCTAAATTTCACAAAAATTACACTTGAAAATACATGGATCTGAAGCAAGTCTTGCTTCACACTGAATACATTATGTCCAAAATGTATCTATTCAAATATTTGGCATAGATCATTCAAAAGAAACATCCTTCATCATACCATTTAAAAATTATTTGTAAGGATAAAAGCTGGCTTAAACCAAAGCCTGGGTTTTTGTTCACCTGATAAGAACTAGATCAGAGTTGAATATAGGAACTGCAACTTGACACAGATTGTGGATGGTAAGCAAAAGGAGGTTCCTTTTCAGGCAGTTGAATCAAGCAATAGAATCATTGTTAGTGTACTGAGATCCATAAATCATTTGTGAGTCTTCTGATAACCTTCTGAGACGCTCTTTGAAATCTACAATGGAGGCAATGTTTAGAAAAATAGTCAGTTGACTTGTCATAAAATAAGGCAAAACAGTTCACTTAGAGGCCTAGTTTTCCAGTATGCCAAGATGGAAATTGCTGAATAAATTTCTGTGTGGCCCACATATAACTATCTCAGAAGGATGATCCCAACTCACCCAAATGTCTGTATCTAGGTACTTTTTATATATTTATTTATTTTATATCTTATAAAGATGTAAAAAGACAATGGAGTATAAATTGATACTGTAAAGTGTGTACTGAAGCATAGCAATGATGCAGGAATAAAGATTAATCTTGCCTTAGTAGGGTGGAATGAATGAACAAATGCATTTAAAGCCAGAGAATTGTTTTATGTGACAAAATAAACTTAATTTCTTCATTAAAAAAAAAACTATAACAGTGATTGTTACTCAAATCATGAACTAAACATACAATATGCATTATTTTGTCTTTTTAGAGTCAGTTACCAGTCTTTATATGCTACTTCAGGCTATTTGTATCTCTTTGCTTTGATGTTCTGTTTTGGCCTACCAGACTTCCACACATGAATACACAGAATTATCTTTGATATAAAGCAAGCTCTTTTCCTGTGGAGACTTGGTATCCCAGGGAAGGGTAATAGTGGGAGGGGAAGGGTGTGTGTGAAGTGGGGAGAACATCCTCTCAGAAGCAAAGAGGGGAAGGATGTGGTAAAGAACTCTTGAAGGAGGGGCCTGGGGAGGGGGACAACATTTGGTTGTCAATAAATAAAACAATTTAAAAATAAAATTAAATTAAAAATAAAAATAAAAAATAATAAAGTAAGCTCTTATTAAGCACTAATACTGTCAGCAACTCTCATGAATATTTTTATTGTTTAGTATTTGATTTCATTATTTGTGAAATCCTATGATGCATCCCTAAGTACATAATACTTTATTGAACATGTACATGAAAGATGTGAATGTTTTAAAGAATTAGTTTCATTTTGTATATTTATGTGAGAGAACAGGAGTTATGCCAACCACAAATCCTTAGAAGCAAAAAGTTTTTGTAAATTATTTGATTTTGGAAATTACCTTTGTCTTTATTAAATTCTACATAAGGGGCAAGTCTATGTAAAGGGAAATTAATTTTAACACAAAACTATGTCATAGGAAGAGGATTTATGAATTATAATGAATTATATATGATAAATAACAATAAGCTCAAAAGCCTAAAAATAACAAATACAACACTGTAATATTTGGTTTCAAAGTTTATGTGAAAAGATTGGAAATAATTATAAACTAGTAGGAAATGGGCATACTTTATGTTGGGGCAATTTATTTAATTATTAAACTTCAAAATATATACTTTCTATGTACTTTTATATATTCAAGGATGGATTTATTTCAAAAATTTAAAACCTGTGACAATTAGAAATAGAAAATACTATTAATCAGTGTATACTATCACTGAAGCCAAGCACTTATAACATTCTTCATGTCACTTCTTTATTCTCTTCCACAGTCCTGGGCAGACTATTTATCATCTTTCACAAACAAAGAACCTTAGGTATAGATACATTTAATAATTTGACTCTGCTCCAAAATGTTTCTTATTTTGATATACATTTATAATGATATTTAAGCATGCTACAAGATAATAGAAACTGAAAGCATTCTCTTCAGGCAAACCATATAAAATTGAAGTATTACTTATAAATTACAAAATATCAGGTAGGATATTTCTGTATGCCTTATACTTTAATGAATGTGTTATAGTTAAAAATATAAGACTTTTTTGTGAAGGAAATATTAAATTTTTCATTATTTGGTTATGTACCTTTAGAACCATCTCCTTTTATCAAGATTTTAGATTTAACTTCATATATTTTCCAAATTATTTTGTACTTTCCAAGACAACCATTATTACTAAGCATGCATAGTCTGTAATTTCTTGTAATGTCACATTTCTAGCATCCTAACTCTCATTGTAAAAAAGCTCAGTAATCTATAATGGGACTTTGATTAAATGCAGGCAAGTAATGAGATTAAATGACAGTCATCATTATTTAGAGCAGAGAGCAATACCTCTAGTGAGCAATACATATGGTATTTCTGGGACGTGTCATTTGCTTAATAGTCTTAAGTCTTTGGTCCAGACTTTTAACATCTCAAGGTCTCATTTTTGTCCCATGATAATAACACTGTCTCCATGCTTCTCAGAGAGTCCTGTAAGGTCAAAGGAAAGCATCGTACAATGATTTCGAAATGGCCAAATGCTCCATAGACGAAAAATAATTAAGGTATTATTGTTAATAAAGTAACGATTTACAGGAATTTCCACTCATAGTCTCCACTAATGTTTTCTTGACTGAAAACTTTGTCTCAGCCACTTAAACTGTGTCCGCAGTTGATAACCTTTCACATCTTGACTAGTTTTGATGCCAAGTGATAAAAGTCTCTGTTCATCCTCTTGGTGAAATTATAAAAAAAAAAGGGCTGAATGGCTGACACTGATTTTCTTTCCCAGATGAACGACTTGTCATGTTCACTCTCCCATAGACTTCCCGGTACTTTTTTTTTCTTTTTTTCTTTTTGATTTTAGTGTTAGCGTAAAGGATTCTTTAATATCCCCTCTAATCATTTCATCTAAGTGACTGTTGCTCTTCCCATGATCCTGCGCCTCACCCCCCTTTCTTTTCCTTCATGCCTTAATCCTGGTAATTGTTTCCAGTCACCACTTTTGTCCTTAATGCTTACTAGAATATTCACATTTTCGAACAATCATCTCATGTTTATCATTAAGTTAGAATGCTGAGAACTGTAACTTTCTCCGATAACACACTGCTCCATCACTATGCACGGTTCCACTTTGTTTTTGTCACCTGCTTCAGTTTGCAATGACAAAATGTCACCTGCATTTGGTTTCAATGACCCCGATCATAGAAAGTTTTCGTAAATATGTAATCTTCTTCCTTTTCTCTGCATTTTGATGCCGTGGAAAAGATCAATATTAGTTACACATATGCAGATATCCAAAAGAACCCAAAGTTGTCAGAATGAAAGTGAACACCCATGCTGCCTTAATTCATTTATTTACCTGAAAAAAAAAACAAAATTGACATCATTTTTAGAAATCCTATTCAATATTTCATTATCTACCAACTACCATTGAAATCTCAGGAAATATACTTCAGTATATTTTATTTAGATAATATTTTTTAACTGAGAAACCATAAATAATTAGAAATAAAATAGAATGGCATGAGTTTTGATTATATGCTTGCATTTGAAATTAAATTCTGCTTTTCCAAGTGACATAAATGATGTATAACAGGAAGACCAAAGAGCAAAATCTTACACTTGTACAATGGAAGTGTACAGTCTTAAATTATATTGCTGTACATTTTTTTGTACATTTTTAAAATCTGAAAACACAGTCAGGTCACCAAAGCTCACTGATGCATACAATTTTTTTTTGTTCTTATTGACAACCTGTTCTCTCTGCTACTGTCAGCCATATTGAGTAATTGTGCAGTATACAAATTTCCCAAGAATTATTTATGCTTGTTGAATACAATTTTTCTTCTATCATTCTTTGCTGTACTCAGTCAGGTCAAATAATAACAAAATTTAGTTAGAGCCCTAAATGACATTTGGGTTTTGTAGCACCTTAATTTATGTTCTCATCCATTTTGACTTTAAAGCTAATAACGCTGGCTGACTTTAGAAGCTACTTCTTAAGATAGAATCAAAGACCCAAAGACTCTTGATTTTACTGTCACTCAGTGATTCCCAATTGGTTATTCACAGAACTCTGTCTCCAACCTTTGACTTTTCCCTATGTATATAACACCCTTTATTTGGGATTATGTGAATTTATATAACTTTTTAAAATTATGTTTTTTAAGACAAGTTTTTTTTTTCTCAGTTTCCATCTGTCACATAAGATAAGCCTACTGTAAACATTAAATTCATTCCAACTTTGGCATCTTTGAAATTAATCCACTTTATATTCTAATTTAAAATTTTTTTCAATTGTACCTCTTCATAGATGGAAATTCCAGTAACTGTTTAATTAATCATTAGTTGGTAATTTAATAGTTCATACCCATATTCTGAATTGCTATCCTATGTATAGTCATGATAAATGTAAAGGAAGAATAAAATATGACTCTCATATTCTCTGTTTAAAAGAAAGTGACATTTTCTTTATATGTGAGTAAAAATTATTGTCATATATAATATATAAATATGTAAAAAATTGAAATAAGTTTTTTATAGTCAATATCCAAATTTGGCTAAATAATATGTTCTTTATCCTGTGAAAGTCTGCTCTTAGGTTATTACTAAATTTCTTAGAGTTGTGTATTGGTTGTGTATGTGTGTGTGTGTATGTGTGTGTGTGTGTGTGTGTGTGTGTGTGTGTGTGTACTGATAACAGTTTTGAAAACTCCAAACAACATTCCATTGTTTTTACCTATATCCATTAGTATACTTCTGTTTTTCTATGTAAATTGGCACCAAAGTGGGAATTGTTATAATCAATTAAGTGTTATTGTTTAAGAGCAGATATTTATATTCTTAATGTAATTTAATGAAAGATGGGGAATTATCCATATTAGATAAGCCTATTTCTAAAATACAGAAAAGCATGGAGATCTATCAGTAGAAATTATTTTTTCTTTAGTATATTTTTATGTATTGACCTATGTCTCATTGAAACTCAAAGAAATTATCAATAGCATTTTCTCATTTTATAAAAAAAGAATCCTGAAGAAGATAATCACTAGGGAATATATTTGCAAATGACTACCCATAGTGTCTTGGCATTGTTTCAACCGGAGGAAGTATAAAATATCAGAGTATACGTGGTAGCAACTCTTACACAACAGATCAAGAGCAGGACTCACACATGATCAACATAAAAAGATCAAGAGACTGGAATGCTCACCATGCAATGTGATGTCTGTACTGGAGACCATCTCCCAAAGGATCATTATGAAATAGGAGATGACAAGTTTGTACGAACCAAAGCTATTGTATTATACCATGGAAATAAGCATTTCCAAACACATCAGGGCCATACCTTTACATATATGAATTTTGTTTGACTTGCTGGAAGGACAAGAACTGCGTTTACAAAATCATGTCTGCCAAACCCAGCATGAATAGGAGAGGGTTCAATAAAGCCCTCTCCCCACCAGATGAGGAGCTATTGGCAATTTATAGCTGAAAAGAAAAAGAAGGATTTGTTTTCTTCAGGGATATCGATCCTGGGACCAATGACTTTATATCAATGCAAATACAGGTATAAATTACTTGTCTTGCTGAGTGGAAAAAAAGCAGTATGAAGATTCTTTTCTGTCCTGACTTATTTTAGATCTATTGTGATCTGCTTACTGTAGACCCACTCCAACCCTGTCTACATCCCCTGGGAATGGAGATGCAAGACCAAAGTACATGTTGATACAGACCAAGTGTCCTCCTATCTATTTCACACTGACCTCAACAGTCTTCTAGTCTAGCTCATCTTCTTTGTTAATTCTTTGTTAAAATAAACAAAACTGACAAACTCTTAGCCAAATTAGGTGAAAAGATACAGATGAAAGGTGTAAATTTATAGAATTAAAGATAAAAAGGGACATTAGAAAGACATTGAGGAAATTCAGAGAATTATGAGAAATATCTTTAAAAACATATATTTTGCAAAAGTAGAAAACCTACAAAAGTTATAAATGTTTTCATATACATGACCTATCAATGTAAAATACATACCAAATAATCAATTGAAACAGACAAATAAAAGTAACAAGTAAATCTCATGTCAACAACAACAAAATGCAAGGCAGATGGACTCAGCAAAGAATTCTTCTAGCCCCTTTAAGAAGAATTAATGTCAGTTTTTCTAAAACAATTTCACAAAATATAAAATGAACAAATATTTGCTAATGTTTATAAGGCCACTATTAACTTGGTGCTAAAACTACACTGAGATCCCCTCAAAAATAAAACTAAAGAACCATGTTCCATATGCACATGCATGCAAAATTCTCTATTGAATACTTACCTATGAAATTATGTTGTGTTTTGTTGGGAGGCCTGATCTTTTCTGAAAGGAAATAGAGGGGATGCATCTATGGGAGAAAGAAGGTTGGGGGGTGGGGTGAAGTGAAACTAAGGTCCAGATTGTAGAGAAATTTTAATCTAGCAACATGACTGTTCTGGCAAAGAATCATCCAAAGGCCTAGATCTATATGATCAGGCAAGAATGCCAGGCATGCTCTGGATTACAGTATGATGTGGTTGAAATACAGACAAATCCTTAGTATATACCTTTAATTCTATAACAATGAAGGTGAGTGTAATTTGTAGAAGTAAACAACCAACAGTCACGTTTGAAAATGATGTCTAATTGAAGGGCAGGCAAAGTGATGAGTAATAGAAAGATTTGAAAGAATGAGTCATAGATAGGACACATTCAACTCAAATGAGAACAGGACAGAAAATAGAAGCTACATAAAAACAGAGTAGACTCCTGTCAGCAAGCACTTCTTGGCATCAGCAACAGTGTCTGGGTTCGGTGCCTGCATGTGGGATGGATCCCTACACAGGGTGTTCTCTGAGTGGCCTTTCCTTCAGTCTCTTCTTCATACTTTGTCCTTGCTTTTCCTTTTGACAGGACGAATTCTGGATTATTACTCTTAAGGTGGGTGGGTAGGCTGCCAGAACTTGACCAATATAGATGTGAATGCACACAGCCAAATATCGGACAGAGTGTGGGGACCCCAGTAGAGGAGTTAGGGCAAGGACTAAAGGAGCCAAAAGGATATGCAACCCCATAGGAAGAACAACAATATCAACCATTCTGATCCCACCCGCAAAGTTCCCAGGAACTAAACCACCACACACAGAATACACATGGTTGAACCCATAACTTCACCTGGATATGTAACATAGCATTACCTTTCTGTCATCAGGGAGGGAGTTCCTTGGTCCTGTGGAGGCTTGATGATCCAGTATAGGGAAATACTAGGATGCTGAGGTAGGAGTGGGTGGGTGGTTAAGGGAGCACCTTCATGAAGGGAGAGGTTGGAGGGAGGGAATAGTGGGCTTGTGGAGGGGAAACTGGGAAGGGAGATAACATTTGATATATAAGTAAATAAAATAACCAAAAAATGAGAAAAACAATAAAAATACAATTAAAATGAAAAAATATAGAACAGTGTAGACACATACAGAAAGAGAGAAAGAGGAGGGGTTGATGTGGTGTGTTGTGGTGTGATGTGGTAGGTGTATATGGGTGTGTATGTCAACTTTACTGGGACAATTTACAAGAACAGGTTGTAGAGGGAACAAACTAGACACAAATGAAAACAGAACAAGCCAGAGAATGAGAAGGAGCCAGAAGAGCAGACTGTATAGTGTGTATATGTGACATACACAAAATTTCTGAAACCACTTATAAAATGTACTTGAGTAATTGATGAATACATAATTAAACTACATTAAACCATCTAGCTCAGTAAGGGCATAGATAATTACATTACTTCAAAGATTAGTACTAAAACAATAGAAAATTATAGAATAGGTTTGTTAAAAAACAATGTATAATATAATTAGATTAATTAATAATGCTACATGCATTTTATCATTTTATAATTGACTGCTAAATGGGTAAAAAGTAAAAGTAAAATCAAAGTGAAATAAGTAATAATTTTAGTATTTATAAAAGATTCATATCATGCACAAATATACTTTTATTTATTTTCAATTCAAAAGTTTATTTTTGTATAATGATTAAATTGATGTGTTTAGTAGATAATGTTTGTAAAGTAGTATACATCATTAAACATTAAATATGTTATATCTAAATGCTTGAACCAATGTGAATTATAACTGTGGCAAGTAGAATATACAAACATTTCAGAGAAATTCAGTATGTATTGAATTTGTCCAAAATATTGTTACTAATATTTAAAATAATTAATATGATAATATATATATATATATATATATATATATATATATATTTAATATAACTTTTGTATAAATTTAAGGAAATCTTCTGGTCTTTCAGGAATTTTTATATTTATGTTTAATATAATATTTGTATAAATTTAAGGAAATCTTCGGGTCTGTCAGATATTCCTGAAGCTATGGACTTAGAAGGATTTTAATAAACAAAGATTAAGGATACTACAAGAAAAATTGTTTTCCAGACAAAACAGGTCAGTTGTACATATGAACTCACATTTAACTCTGATAACACATACAAGATCTGTGCCAACTCAAACCTGGCAACATCTCAGCATAGAGGGAGAGGTTGATATCAAGTCCCACTCTATTTAAAGAGCTATTGGGAATTAATATCTGCTTTGAGAATGAGGACCAGATCTCTTTAAGAATGTAGTCACTTGTAAACTGACAATGCTCCAGTGGAAGGCCACACAAAAGATTTAGGCAGCCCAAAGTAGACTTAATGGGTTTAAAGCCACCAAGAGAGAACAAAATGTTTGATGGGTAGGAAAATGTAGGGTGGACCTGAGAGGAGTTAAGATAAAAAGGTGAGTATGGTAATAACACATCCTATAAAATTCAACATCCTTAGTCATCAGGGAAATGCAAATCAAAACAACTCCGAGATTCCACCTCACACCAGTCAGATTGGCTAGGATAAAAACTCAGGTGACAGCAGATGCTGGAGAGGTTGCGGAGAAATAGGAACACTCCTTCATTGCTGGTGGGATTGCAAACTGGTACAACCACTCTGGAAATCAGTGTGGTGGTTCCTCCGGAAATTGGACATAGTTCTACCAGAGGACCCAGTCATACCACTCCTGGGCATATACCCACAAGATGCTCCATCATGTAATAAGGACACATGCTCCACCATGTTCATAGAAGCCTTATTTATAATAGTCAGAAACTGGAAACAACCCAGATGTCCCTTAACAGAGAAATGGATACAGAAAGTGTGGTACATCTACACAATGGAGTACTACTCAGCTATTAAAAACAATGAATTTATAAAATTCTTAGGGAAATGGATGGATCTGGAGAGTATCATCCTGAGTGAGGTAACCCAATCACAAAAGATCACACATGGTATGCATTCTCTGATAAGCCCAGAAGTTTGGAATACAGGAAGAACAGCCCACAAACCACAAGAAACTTAAGAAGAAGGAAGACCAAAAGGTGGACATTTCATTCCTTCTTAAAAAGGGGAACCAAACACACACAGAAGGAGTGGCAGAGATTAACTATGGAGCAGAAACTGAAGGAAGGACAAGCATATAGCTATCTCCTAAGAGGCTCTGACAATACCTGACTAATACAGATGTAGAGGCTCACAACCATTCATTGAACTGAGTACACTGTCCCCAATGAAGGAGTTAGAGAAAGGTTCTATGGAGCTGAAGGGTTTGCAGCCCCTTAGGACGAACAACAATTACTAACTAGTACCCTCAGAGCTCCCAGGGACCCAACCACCAATCAAGGACTATACAGGGTGGGATTGAATGTTCTAGCAGCATGTGTATAGTAGAGGATTGCAAATTCGATCATCAGTAGGAGGAAAGGACGTTGGCCTTGTGAAGGTTTTGTGCCTCAGTGTAGGGGAATGCCAGGGCCAATTAGTGGGAGATGGTGGGGTGACAGGCATGGGGAAGGGGGAGGCAAAAGGGGTTTGTTCTTGTTGTTTTTGTTTGTTTGTTTTTTGGAGGGGAACCTGGGAAAGGGAAAATGTACATGTAAATAAAGAAAATATCTAATAAAAAAAAAAAGAATAGGAAGGGTCATTAGCGCATTCGCACATTGGAGGTACGAGATCTTGATAGTAGTAATGTTATCCTTTCTCCTCCTAGTCACATGCTCAGAGAAGTGCCCTCTTCCCCACAAAATGATAAGTATCTGGCTAGGTTTGACAGGACAGATGCTACTATTGAAGAATGATATTGGAAACTGCCAGAATTTCATTATTTTATGTGTGATCATCCATGATGTTTTCTTTGTTCATAAGTGGATTTTTTGTGTGTTCTTTGAAAATGTTATCCAATTTTATTACTGTAATTGAAAATGTGATTAAATGTATCATTGGTTTTTTAAAAAAAGATATATTTTATAGTTCTTTGTACTAGAAAAATGGTTATTAATCAAAACTTTAATAAAAAAATAAATAAAATTCTCAAAAACTAAGAAATCAAACCTTAAAAGCAACCATTTGACACTTTTAGTATTTAATGAACAACAAAATACAAAAATATCAGCATCAAATATGTGTTGAAGGAAGAGGGGGAAGGAGGGAGGAAAGAGGAGAAACAGAAAGATGGAAAGAGAGATAGACAGAGGGAGTGGGAGAGAAGAAAGAGAGATCATGCTTCAAAATGAATAAAAGAATGAATCAGGAAGCATTCAGTAAAGATTTTGCAATATCAACCCTGGCAATTCATCTGCCCAAGAACACACGTGCATGTAAAATGACCAACTGATACACATATGTATGCCTACAGACATGCAAACACACATACATAAATGTAAATGTATACTACAAAGACATATAAAACAAAAAAGAAATAAAAGAAAAAATTCATTTTCACAACTCAGATATCAGATTTAATATAGAGAGTAGAGTTAACTGGTACAGTAATTCACTAATTCATTGACTCAATAGGTAGACAGGAGGCATGGGGGTTGAGGGAATTGAATGGGAAAGGGGACAGGGACGGGAAGTGGGAAACATGATCAAGTATCGGGTGGGGGAAAAGGACTGAAGTCCTGAGGTCCAGCAGAAAGAATGGAAACAGGCACCCTCAGGAGGTAGGAGGGGTGGGGGGACCCTCCAGAATGTACCAGAGACCTTGGAGGTGAGAGACCCTCAGGACTCAAAGGAAAGAACCTTAGAGAAAATGACCAACAGTGTGGAGCAGGAACTTGTAGAGCCCACCTCCAGCAGAAAGATGGCATCACGTGAGAGATAAGGTTGCCATTCTGCAGTCAAATCTCTGACCCAAAATTGTTCCTGTCTGAAAGAATTGCAGGGACAAAAATGGAGAAGAGCATGAGGCCCAAAGTGGATCCAGCTCAAGTGAAGGCCCTAAGGCCTGACACTATTATTACTGAGGCTATGGAGTGCTCACAAAAAGGAGCCTAGCATGACTGCACTCCGGAAGACCCAACAGCAACTGAGTCAGATGAAGATATTTATACCCAACTAATAGAAAGAAACTGGTGATCCCTGTGGTTGAATAAGAGAAAAGCTGGAAAAAGCTGAGGAGGAGGGCAACCCTGTAGGAAGACCATCAGTCTCAAGTAACCTGGACCCTCAAGATCTCTCAGATACTGGACCACCAACCAGGCAGCATACACCAGCTGATATGAGGCCTGAACACATATACAGCAGAGGACTGCCTCGTCTGGGTTCAGTCAGAGAAAATGCACCTAATCCTCAAGAGACTGGAGGCCCCAGGGAGTATGGAGGTCTGGTGGGTTGGGTGATGGGGATGGGGATGGGGTAAGAACATCCTCATGGAGATGCATGGTGAGGGGTGGAGGAGGTATAAAGGAGGGAAATGATGTATAGGATGTAGAATAGTCAGAGGGTAGACCAGAAGTGGGATAAAATCTAGAGTGTAAATAGAAAGATTAAATAAAATTAAAAATTATGAGGAATAGGAAATATTATTAAATTGCTGGGTTGTTTCCCATAATGCAGAATAGACTAGAATTTATTAACCTCAAATACAATATTAAATTTTACTTTGAAATCCCAACTATGTGTTTCATTAGACTGTTACTGGGATAATGAAACATAGGTTTCTATTCACCTTAGATAGCCAAACAAAGACAAACCCAAATGACATTTACAACAAAGCCCACCTTGGTATATCAATATGTTGATCTGGGGTATTTATGAGTGTATTGGTTAAGAGTTATTTACGCAAGCAGAGAGAACACAAAGACTGCATCACTCAAAATCTGCAACCACGGTACTTCATAATTTGCAGGAAGCTTTGCAGGTGTGAGTGCCCCCTGCAGGCAGGCTGGTCTTCTGAGTTTCTCTGCCTTGAAGCTCCTCTCTTCTAGAAAACAATTTTTTTACTTTCTCATAAACCTGAGCAGAGTTTATGTGTATCTTGGTTCAGAAATGTCTTGAGACCAATGACTAGTTCAATTCCTGAGTCCCACTTTAAATTGCAAACTAAAAAAACAAAAAATTAAAAAAAATTTAAAAAAAATCAATAAAATAAGTTAAGAAAGAAAAAAAGGAACAGAGCTGACAGCCACACAATATGCTTCATAGGGAGAAACATATAGAATAATTCCACACCCTACTTTCAAGCTCAAATGGTATTTCAGTGAACATGAACTACTGAAATGGTAGTCAAATGAACACAGTATAATGAAAATATAAAGAGCTCTTAATATATCATCCTAAATTTGGAATGCAGATAATAAAGAGAGCTAACTGATGACAAGCCTAAAGCGAGGCCATCCAGACATTAATATTTATCATGTTCAAGGGATACTCAGCAACTGAAGTATCTTGTAGAAGAGTGAAAAATGTTAATACCTAAGAGACACAAATTGCCTTTCAGTAAAACTGTCTGCATTATCTAACAATCAGGAGTGATTATACTTCAGATAATTATAAGCATTTTACCCTTCAATGGAAGTACTTAATAAAAAGACAATCTGTTACTTGATTGTTATGATTTCACACCTCTCATCTAACAAATGAACTAAGCTAGTCAATTTCTCTATTAAATCATCTTTAATCATAATTCTCTCTTTCTTTCCTATATGCTATATACTATTGTTCTGTTTAGTCCAGTTGCCATATCTTGAATACTCTATTAAAACACAGCAATGGTTTAAAGATCATTCCACTGATCAATCAATTAAGTTTTCTGAAATATAGGTCTTAGTAGTATTATTTACATCATAAAAATGAAGCAATAGCAAACAAAATACCACTGAAGTCAATATTGCCTTACAGCAGTTATCCCAGTCAGTCAAAATTAGTTCAAATCTCAATTTCCTCTGTCATTGATAAAACCCTCTTCAAGAAGCTTTGTTTATTGCCAATCACAGCAAAAGCTCCATCTCCTCACAGATCATCACATGTCCATGACTTGACAAGTTTATAATTTGTTTTAATTTTGAAAATAAAATGCATATGTACAGTTTATTATGATGATATTCCATTATCTTCTTTTATTTCCTCCAACTCCTCAGGACTACTTTCTCCTTCCTAACTAGTTCTATTACTATTTCAGATCTGTATTTGTCCAGGCTGAATGCAGTTATAACCTTAACTGCCCTGTGAACATGACTGCCAAGGCAATGTTCATATCCAGAAGATGTTATTTAGTACTGCATCTCTCCATGCTCCATGCTTACACTCTTCCCATACTCTTTCTCTTCCCACTAGTGTTCCAGTGCGTGGGGGAATGTAGCATAGGTGCCTTACCTAGGGCCGAGCAATCAGCACTCACTTGCTTTCAGCATGCTGACAAGTTTTGAGTCCCTTTATGAACTATTTCACATTGCAAAAGACAAAGAGGAGGAGGAAGAGCAGGATGAGGAAGAAGAAATATCTCACAATCTCCTACCATGGTAAAAGCAGCAAGAACTTTTTAGTATAAACATTAATGTTTAGAAGATGGAGTATATATCTATTTGGTAAAATGAAAACTTGCTACAGCATATTTTTGATTCGTAAATTTATCTGAGTTACTTGTTCTATACCTTGTATTCATTGTAATTTATTTTGTTTTATTTTTAACACTTATGGATGTTTCACATGCTTTTATATCTGTGTACCACATGTGTGTATTCAATGCCCACAAAGATGGCAGAATCCCTGGAATATGAGTTGCAGATGATTGTTAATTGTCCTATGGGTAATGAGAATCTGGTTCCTCCAGAATAGCAGCCAGTGCTCTTAAAGGATGAGCCATGTATGCAATTCTGGCTTTTAAGTTGAAGTGTTAGTGAAACACCCAAAGAACAGAGATTTTGTTGTTGTTCTGGTGGTGATGGTAATGGTAGATTGGTTGTCTAATAATATAATTATTGAACATAGTTTCTGTAATTGTAGTAGTTCTGCATGTGTTCTCAAATTCCTTTAGCTCTTTCTTTTATTGGGTGATGATATTAACTTGTTTATCCATCAGTATACCTAGTATTTCCCTTTAATTCTTATGCAACTTCAGATTTTAACTTCCTATGTGAATTTTCAGTTGTTGATACAAACTGATAAAACCAATAAGATCCTAAATAAATTAGACTGTTCTAAAGCTCTTAATTTTAATTTGTACATCTTTCATTTTCTTTTCTCTATATATTTACACAATGGAGTGTTACTCAGCTGTTCAAAGGATAACATCATGAAATTTGAAGGCAAAGGTATGAAGATGACTCACATCCCAAAAGACACATATGATCAGTGCTTAGACCAGTCATCACCACAAGAGAGTCTTCCTTTGGAACCTGCAGATACAAATACAGAAACTTTGGTGGAACTTTAGCCATCTGGTCTGTACCCTTGGGAGCACCACAAAAGTATTTGTAGAGAGACAGACAGGTTGATCAATGGAATAGAGTTCGAGAACCTGAAATAAACCACACATTTACAGACACTTGATCATCAACAAAGAAGCCAAACATATACAATGGAAAAAAGAAAGTATCTTCAACAAATGGTGCCAGTCTAAATGGCTGTCTATATGTAGAAAAATGAAAATAGACTCATATTTGTCACCTTGCACAAAGCTCACATCCAAGTGACTCAAGGACCTTATTATAAAACCAGATATACTCAATCTAATAGAAGAGAAAATGGGAAAAGCCTTGAACTCATTTGCACAGGGGGAAAGGTCCTAAACAGAACTCCAGTGGCTCATGCTCTAAGATCAAGAATTGCTAAATGGGACCTCATGAAACTGGAAAGCTTCTGTGAGGCAAAGGACATAGTCAATAAGACAAATCAGCAACCTACAGATTGGGAAAAAAAACTTCACTAACCCTACATCTGATAGAGTGCTAATATCCAAAATGTATAAAGAACTCAAGAAGTTAACCACCAAAAAACCAAACAACCCAATCAAAAAAAAAATGGGGTATAGAACTAAACCTAGAATTCACAACTGAAGAATCTCAAATGGCTAAGAAGCATCTAAAAAAATGTTCAAAGTCCTTAGTGATCAGAGAAATGCCAATCAAAATGACCCTGAGATTCCACCTTATGCCAATCAGAATGGCTAAGATCAAAACCTCACATGTCCCTGAGGATATGGAGAAAGAAGAACACTCCTTCATTGCTGGTGGGATTGCAAACTAGTACAACCACACTGGAAATCAATCTGGAGGTTCCACAGAAAACTGGCAATAGATCTACCTGAAGATCTAGCTATACCATTCTTGGGAATATGCCCAAAAGATGCCCCACTATGCCACAGAAGCACCTGTTCCACTATGTTCATAGTGGCCATGTTTGTGATAGCCAGAAGCTGGAAACAACCAGTTGTCCCATGACAGAAGAGTGGATACAGAAAATGTGGTTCATTTACATAACAGAATATTACTCAGGTATTAAGAATGAGAACATCCTGAGTTTTGCAGGCAAATGGATGGAACTAGAAAATATTATCCTGAGTGAGACAACTCAGACCCAAAAGAACATGCATGGTGTGTACTCACTAATAAGTGGATATTAACTCAAAGAAAAAGTACAGAATACCCAAGATATAGTCCACAAAACACAAAAAGTTGAACAAGCTGAAGGGCCCAAGTGATGATGCCTCAGTCCCACTTGGGAGAGAGAGGAAAGCAATCATGAGGAAGGAGGGAGGGAGGGAGAACCACTGAGAGCAGGCAGAAAGAGTGGAAACAGGCATCCCCTGAAGGTTGGAGGTTGGGGGCATCTTCCAGAATGTACCAGAGACCTGGGAGTTGAAATACTCTCAGGACTTACAGGGAAGGACCACAGATGAAATGACCAACAGTGGGGAGAGGGAACTCGTAGAGCCTACCTCCAACAGAAAGACAGGACATAAAGTGAGAGATGGGGTTGCCATCCTACAGTCAAAACTCTAACCCAAAGTTGATCCTGTCTGAAAGAACTGCAAGGATGGAAATGTAGAGGAGCCTAAGGAAAAGAAGGTCCACCAACAGGCACAAAGTGAGATCAAGCTCAAGAGGAGATCCTAAGGCCTGCCACTATTACTGAGGCTATAGAACACTCACAAAAAAAGGCCTATCATGACGGCCCTCTGAAAGACTCAACAAGCAGCTGAAAGAGTCAGATGGCAGATACTTACATCCAACCAATGGACATAAGCAGCTGACCCATGTTGTTGAATTAGCAAAGGCTAAAAGAAGCAGAGGAGAAGAGTGATCCTGTAGGAGGACCAGCAGTCTCAATTAATCTCTACACCTGAGATCTCTAAAAGGCTGGATCACCAGACAGCATACACCAGCTGATAAGAGGCTCCCAGCACACATACAGTAGAAGACTTCTGGGTCTGTGTTCATTCAGAGAAGATGCACCTAACCCTCAAGAGACTAGAGGCCACAGGGAGCTTAGAGGTCAGGTGGGGTGGGGGGATGGGGACAGCCACATTTAGACAGGTGAGTGGGGAGGAGGTATGGGATGTATAACAGTTGGAAGGTGGACTGGGATGGGAATCAAATCTGGATTGTAAAAAATTAAATTAATATTATAAAAATATGAAATGGGTTTTCTTTCTCTCATTTTAGTCACAATCTATACTATCAACAATAAATAAATATGAGTTTCTTGGAAGAAAAAATATTGACTTTATAGTGGTGGATGTATATTTGCTGTAACCATTCAGAAGAAAAGGAATCTATGAAATCGAGTAGGAAAGCTTTGGGGAACATGTTCTTCCACAGATCTAACATTACATCAATTTGCTCATCAGATAAGTAGCAGGTTCTCACAAAAGCAGTCCCACTGGAATTCACATTAGCACAGTAAGCTACACAGTAACTTACTAACAGTCAATTCTTGAAAATTGTACTTTTTAAATTTTTATATAGGAAAATAAAATTAGCGCCTTATTAAAGTTCACTGGGTTTCGTGCACTCCTGTATGAACAAGGAAAAACATATTTTTCTTCTAATTACTTGGTGAGTCATTGCTGTAATCACATCACTGTTCTTTTCCCAGGTCTCTAAACGAAACAACTCTAAATCCTTTAGTACCACTGTTTGCCAGAAGGTTAATTAAGCCCGTTTCTCTCTTCTGACCATCTCCTGTGTTTCAGTCTTTCCTCTGCCCAAAAGGTCAGTATCTAAAACTAGACACAATTATAAAACTTGATTGACATAGAACATCAGACTTTACTTTCCATTTCTGTGATAATTATTTTATTAATTACTACTTAATATCTTACTGGACTATCTTTTATTGTGGCATTTCAGTGAAGATTTCACCATATCCATATATGCTAGACTTGGTCATTCTTTATTTGTTTAACCTTGTTTGCCTGGATGTGAATATATGAGCAATCTGTCTTCCACATCAGCTATGAGGAAGAACTCAAGACTACCTTGGAATTTGACCATTTCCCTCAAAGAAGACTATTTGAACATGAAAACAAACATATATATGTTTTCATTTTAAAGTATATATATATATATATATATATATA